>JAJONI010001303.1:0-13139 GCA_022190145.1 Pezicula rhizophila
CAGAGTAACAAACTGTCTTTCAACCCGCCTACCCCCATTTATAATCAGCACTAACAATTCTATACAATTTTGTACTATTGTTTCTACCCTCTTGCTTATAAGTTTTGCCTTCCAAAGACTATAACTTATAGCTTGAGAGGATACTTGTTTCTCACCTGTGCACCAAATTTGTATATCAGATACGGGGCAGGAACCAGAGCTACGGAGATAAACCCCAGAAGTGAGTTGCCCTATGTCAAGCATTAATTTCAATCTCAATCATGGAGGATTAAAGATAGTTGGTGCTTACCCAACCATACCCCAACGCTGCATCTGCATTTAAATAGTGTCAGCATCTTTAACTTCCAAGGGGGCGAAGAATGTAGAAATGGCCTTACACATTTTTGGACCAGCAAGAGGAAGGAAAGCTCCAAACAATGAACGCATAGCCGTCAAAGCAGCCACTGCCGAAGCAGCATAGTTAGGGAAGGCATCGACCATATAGGTTTGAATAGGTATGAAGACACCAATCATGCCAAATCCGAAAGGAATCATACCGATAATTGGCACGACCCAATGTATGTGCTTTTCGACCGTCCACCCATACCAGAAAAAGGATATCGGGATGAAGAAAGCGAATATACCACAAGCGGCAAGACGCATCTCTGGTATATATATGCCGCCATTCGTACGCGTGAGAGTTGCGACTGTCTTGTCGTTGGATTTTGCCACAACGCCGAGCCCAACGAAAAATCCCAGGCCAATGCCCAAATATGCGAGGCCACAGAGTTGAGCTGACCAGCCATAGGTGACCTCGTAAACACTGGTGATGGTGGTGAAAAGAAGATATAACATTCCGTAGACGAGAGACATATAGAAGGACAGGATGAAGGCTATTGGTGTGGCGAAGAGAAGCCTGATCGGGACGAGGATACCTCTTTTAAGGATTTGAAAACTTGTCAGGGATTCATCTTTTTTATAGCAGCTGCGAAGGTCGGATCGATTGGTTTTTTTGGAGAGGAGGATAGTCTTCTTGTGGATAAGAACTTCGGGGTTGGTTTCTGCGTTGAAAATTTCGATGCCGACCGTCGCGATTCCCGATACGATTAGTAGTACCCAGAAAACCTGGTAGCGCTTTAGCTTCTGCAAGATATTATGAGGACTTGATTTGACTTCACATACCCATCTCCAGCTGACCTGCTTGGATAAAAACCCACCAGCAATGGGACCGACGACAGGGCCGATCAAGGGCCCGATACTGTATGCAGCCATAGCTGCTCCCCGCTCTCTTGGAGCAAAAAGATCACTGATAATCCCACCTCCAATTGTCAGACATCCCGATCCACCTATGCCAGCAAAGAACCGGAAGACAATGAGGGTTGCCAGGCTTGGTGCTTTGGCACATCCGATTTGCCAACAGACGAAGATGGAATTTGCTGCAAAGAGTACAGGACGACGGCCATATATTTCACTAAGTGGTGCAAGAACAAGCGGACCGAACTATCTTCAATGAGAATATGAACAGGCTAGATAGAAAGCTGCTTACTTACGACGTAACCAAGTAAGAAAATGCTGACAACCAGTGAACTCAAGATATCCGATTTATTGTGGAAATCTACATCCATAAACTGAACCGCAGGTGCGAACATCGATGACGCAAGGGGACTGAGCAATATGTTAGGTATACCAAGAGGAGTTAAAAGCTCGTTCATACCTAATGAAGGACATCAGACTAACAAATCCTAAAATGGACCACTTTCGACCGATTGTGAAGTTTCTACAGTCAGAGATGGTGAATGAGTGAATGTTCGATTGCTGCTCTGAAGGGAGAAAAGCCAAGGTACCTCGCATTTTTGGGATCCTTCTGACCATCCCAACCCACTATGCCTTTTTCTAAGTCGCTTTCTGGAAGATGTTCATTTCCAAGAGCACTTGTTTGGGATTCGTCCCTTCCGTCTCTAGTTGAATCGCCTTTCTCAACGTCCGTTCGCTTTTCGGGATGTGTGGTCTACATAACCACTTTTATTAGCTGAATTTTCATGCTGCTTATAATTAAGGAAAACCAACTCCTCCTACTATGCTTAGCGCATCATCCTTTCCAATTTCTTCTATCCAGCTTGGAGTTGAATGCTTCGAATTTTGCTGCAAATTTGAAGCAGACATACCTAGAAGGACGGGAGGGAAAAGGAGCAGAAGCCTTTAGTCTTGGGCGGGCGGATTTGGTTCAAACAAGAAATGAGATGAGATGCTGACTTTGGAGCACAAAGAGAACAAGAGGATTAAAGGCTCTTCTTAGTTAGGCGAAGACTTTGGAAAAGATTAAATTTAAAGAAGATGGTAACGGCATATCTTGTCGCTACGGGTTCTCTGTAAGCGAGTTCATAATTCGCTTAAATTCATAACTCGGGGTTAAATTCCTAAACCCGTCGACGAATTCATAAATCTGTCGAGGCAGCTACTCTTATTAGGAGCCTAATTAATAATAACACCCCTCTTAGAGTTTCGTATTTAAGTTAAATATAAAAGTAGACTCAGAAGTAGAGTTCGATTCTACTGCCTATTACTAAATATTAAGAGAGATAATAATAAGTATGGTTAATTTAATTAAGGATACTGCAAAGATTTTATGCCTCAAAATTATAGGATCTTCATGCCCTAACAAACTGTAAGATAGGCCTCTGCAAGCCCCGTAGGTATTGACTGTCAGCTGTCCACACGAAATTCATAATGAGGAGAATTTATGTTTTTACTAAAGCCACAATTGATTGATGAAATAAGCGAGCGAATGGATCACAAATTCGTCAGCACAGTTCGCGTAAATGCGACGTAAATACGTCTGTGCCAAATATAAGCGTATTTACGTTATATAGTCCGCCGAGTTCCTGGCCTCCCTCTGCAGCATTCCTTACCTTACCTGATCGTGTGTTACTTAGAATGAACCCATTCCAACCTGCTTCTTCCTGCCTTGCATCTTGAAGCAACTCTGCTGAGCCGACCGGCCGAGCCTCGTGCCTCACATCATGATGAATAACGGCTCATTTCCTCCAAACAATTCGCGTCAGCCGCAACCGGATCCGCCCAGAAATGCTCAGTCTGTTGTACCAGCCGATGCTCCCCGCCCACGCAAAAGGCGGCGGCAAATCAACTCGTGCTCCGGATGTCGACGTCGCAAGTCTCGTTGCGACCGTGGACTACCCTGTGGGGAATGCGTGAAGAACAATTACGCTTGCAACTATATGGACGACGGAGGCGGGTCGGCTCAGACAACCTCCCAGAACAGAGGAGACACCCAACAACAGGAGGTGATAATATCTACTTCGGTGGTCAATTCGTCGTTGTCCTCACAAGAATTGCCTCGCTGTAACTCTGCCCCAGCTCTCGCAGGAGGAGGCAGTAATGAGGATTTAGCCGCACGTGTCGACAAGCTGGAAGGCATGCTGGGCACCTACCTACCCGTCCTGAGTCGGCTACAGTCAAACCACGCAACATGCCCAACATCCCATGCCAATGTTCCCACCAATCCTGCTGCGGCTGATGTCTATGACTATGAGGGAGAAGGCTATTTACGAGGGAAAAATGGGCGCAAGACAGAGTTTGTCTCCAATCAACACTGGCATGCCTTAATTCTTTTGGTTAGTAGTGCGTGCTACGATGAGTGGAGGAGTGGAGTAACCCTTTGGCTAGAAGGTGGTCCAACATCAACTAATACGTTGCTCCATCATATTCTAGTTCCCAGAAATAAATCTCCTCCGCAATCGTCCGCCCAATGATCCCCTTTTCTACATTCTCAATCGAGTGTTCGAACGCCTGCACGACTGGGCCAAAAAGCAGAAACCCGTCCCTCTGGTACTATTAGTGCCTTCGCTGTCGGTGGACACTGCACTTCGTGCCCTCATCCCTTCCAAGTCAGTTTCTAGCGCCCTGCTGAATGCCTACCTTGAACACTTTGAGAAAATACACCGCGTGATCCATATTCCATCCTTTTATACCGAGTTTGAAGATTTTTGGCGCTTTCCGGACTCGATGAGTCTGTCTTGGATCGCAACTCTGATCGTCATTCTTCGATTGGGGTTACTCGTACACCCCAATCCAAAAAGTATTTTAACAGGTGCCTTCCCTGAGTGGCATAATCGCATTGAGTCGCAGGGCTTACAGTTGGTTGAATTGTTCTCTCATCTCAGATCATCAGAGGGGCGACCATCGCTTGATTATGTGCAAACCCAATGCTTGCTTGTCATGGCTCGCATCACCGATGGATCCAAAGCACCCGTTGCTTGGAAACTTTCCGGACAATTGATTCAAACCTGCCTGATCATGGGGCTTCACCAAGAGCCATCGTCCTTCAGTGATGTTGTTTCAATCTTTGATGCCGAAATGCGCAGGAGATTGTGGACAACTGCATTAGAGCTACATATACATGTCACAAGAGTTACAAGCATGCATTTCTCGTTTCTTGATATTCCGTACAGGATACAGCGCCCATCGAATATTAACGATGAAGAAATCTCGCCGTACGCGACAGATTTACCTACGCCTCACCCCAGGATGTCAATCACCGATACTTCGTTCCAGCATATACTGTCAGAATCACTAGACCTTCGTTTACGTCTGGCAACTTCAACCCGAAATGACATCGGACTGGAGGAGATAGCAAAAGACCACTGCGTAGACTGTGGGCTGCACAATCGGCTTCGGCTGAAAGCACCGTATGCGCTTTCAAATGGCCGTTTTCCTGGACAAAGCAATCATGCTCAGCTCCAGCAGGTAGCCTTGGATCTCGTTCGTGAGAACACATTTCTGCATTACAAAATGGCATCTCTTCCCAAAAGCGAAGCATGGAGTCGTCATTCCAAAGAAATGGTTTTGGACACATGTCGGTCAATTCTCGGCCTCTACCAGCACCCCGACCTGTCTTTCGTACAGCGATTTCTTTTAGGGCGCTGGTACCGAAATGATATCATTACCTCTATTATATGCTTATGCTTAACATTAAGGACACCACAACTCAATGGCTTAAGCGAAGGTACTATGCCACTAACTCGCGGTGAGCATATATATACTCCTCACTCTAGCGTTTACTAATTCAAAAGTGTCCCAGACCCGCGTCTGGAGCAGCAGAGTTCGAAATTGATCGAAGATACACTTTCCCTCTTTGCTCAGAGACGAGATCCAAATCAAAATGAGATCAAGGAGCATGTTCTTCTTCTGTTGATCCTCTCAATCGTTAAATCCAAAGGCGTGGAAGTCGAGCTAGTAGGCCAATTCCGGGAGTGTTTGGGGAGATTTGAGCCTCCAGTCATGTCATCAAACTGCATTGATTCCTCGGAAAGAACAAGTAATGTGAGTTTTCGGAAACAGATCTCTGTCTGTAGTTGTATGCCTTGTTAATATCTAGGGAAGCAGAATGTGGTACCCAGGAATGAGTCTTTACTGCTCAATCCTGAGATGTATACTCCTATGCCCGAAAACTTTCCAGATGGGAATATGAACACGGTACGTCAAATATTACTCGAGGGTAAAATTCTGATACTGCTCATGTCGCTAACGTTTGGGTCAAGATGTTTGACATTGACGGGTTCATGTCGGATTTTGGCCTAAACTTTATGTTCTAATTTGTCCAAGCTAGGTTGGCATCATATGAATCCGATTTCATTTTCTCGAATAGAAGACGGTACGGTATATAAATTTTTTTATAAAGAATTGAGTGTCATTTTTGACTTAGCTAAGCAATTATATCTTTGTAGTAAACTCCAACAATTTGACAGCAACATGGCCTGTAGCTCCCGTATCTAACTTTTCTGACGTATGAAAGTTTCACCATAGTGTAATACTTAATTTGATGTCGGTCAATAGTTCGATTAGTAACCCATAATCAAATTCAAATCAAGTAATTCACTGCTTTTAGCTTTTTTTAAGTTTTTCTAGGCGGTTTTAGGAGGCGGTTGCATTGTTTCCCCTCAAAGTCGAAGGATCTGAAATATTTTATAATAAGCCTCCGCCGGGCCCGCCGTATTTGAGACCGGCTGTAAGTAATTGCTTTCCTACTAAGACTGAAACAATGGCCAATACCGCAAACCCTGGTAGAAGGATTGGAGGGACTCTATTTCGTTTTTCTTGCAATTGATATGAAACCTTAAGTGATATGTTATATTGAAAAGCAGACAGCGGCTACTGCGAGAAGAGAAACAAGACTAACTGAAATTTTCTGAGAAACAAGAGAATGAATAGAGGCGAATTGATGATTGGCTAACTAACTATGCAGTTATGCAAACTACGGTCGTTATACTTGGTGGGTGAATCAAATCATTTGCCAGACTTGCAAACTTCTGAAATACTCACTTATTTCTATCCTGACTCTTTAACAAACCTTAGCCTGTAGCAAAGAACTTTGTAAGCTGTTATCATGGGTAAACTAAATAGTTTATAAGTACAAGATAACAATCTTCTATTTGTAGTGGCTTTAAGAAGAGATAAAAGCCCGGCATGGCGTTTAACTAGAAGGTGCCTAGTTTGGTGATTTCAGTATGCGAAAGGAAAGATATATTATATTGTACAGAGAATGTGAATGGGTTAATAAATCGCGAGCGATTGTAAGCTTCAGGTATAAGTTTTGTGCAAATAAACAGTTGGTTGTTAAACTAGAAGCCTAACCTATATAAAATCGGTTTCTATTCTATTCGGAAAGGTAGGTAGGGCTGCTTAATTACGATACTGGGTGAGCTGAGGTAAGTAACGATGAGGATAAGGGGAAGCAAGTAAGTGGTAGTGAGCAACAGTGGACAGCGGCAGAGTCAGCCTGGGCATTGAGAGGCTCATTTTTTTTAACGCTGAAAGGTGCTCGTTTTAGGTCTAGCGGAGGAGGTTGATGGTTAGGACAGCCAACCCGGTGCTTTCTCATCATGCTACTACTAACTAGTACGAGTTTCAGCGGCACTAATAATTCGTCGGAAGATGCATCCGTAGCGGGCAGTAACTAACCAAGCTTGTCCATTTACCGCTAAGCTAGTCATTACGTTTCATTCGAGAGTTTCAGCAGTGAGCCGATCCAGCTGTGGTCTAATTCAGCCACAGGCTGATGAATTAAACTTCACCGCTCTGGGGAATGGAGATAATTACCTATATGCAACCCTTTGGCTCGAATGATTGGCTAAATTGCTCGTTACCGAATCCTAGGCATCTAATCTAGTCTTCTATGGGTGCCTCATCTTTTGGGACATGCGAAGAGCTTAAAATGTCAAGCAGATGGTTCCCTGCATCCAAGTGCCAGTGCTGGTACTCAATCTAGGAGCCATGGTAAAGTAACTTTGATGGTCTGATTTTCTAGACTAGTAATGTATGCAGTTAAAGGTCTCACGGTTTAGAGTCTACCACGTAAACGACACAGGAGCGGGCATGAAAATGATTCGTCTGTTATGGTAGGCCCATGCACCGAGGAGCTACAGAAGGCTCTCAGAAACTTTACTCATGTAAACTATCTTTGATTCTTTAAATCTAATTACACATCTCCCTGAAAACTGGTCTATCAAGTAGGCCTTTCTGTGCTTGCAAAGATATCATGTATCCTTTTACTGGAAGAGGCTTAGAAGGAGGGGGTTTGGCACTTCTTAAGCACGAAAAGTTATAAAGTAAGAAGAATTTAAGATTTTGAAGTAAAATACTTATAGTCGCTCAAATTTATTAGATATAATTTCTAATCGACATTCTGAGTAACAGCATACGACAACTACAATTGGTCAAGATTAGCATCTTCACATAGGCCTTCTTCAGTTACAGAGACGAGATACAGCAGATTCCCAGTGGAGTTTGTATTAACTTGTCCTGTGTCATTAAATGAATGTATCGCAGATCCTTTTCGTCGGTCGAGAAAGCTGCTGTTGTCCTGTGCTTAGAAAATATATAATGCCTGCAAGGAACGACCCTGTCGTATAAGAACCTAGAATATAAGCATATGTATCTACCTGTGCGTGCAGAAAAGGCACTAAGATGGTAACCGCTTCATTGGTGAGATAATCAGACAAGTCATCTCGGTCATTAGACTTTAGCATCCGGGCACCTTTCCTCCCCCTCTCTTCATCATATTAATAGTAGACTAGAGAGTTCGAATCAGTGCATCAGGCGCTAATAAATAATTCCAGCGTGTTGATCAATGAAAGCGAGGCTACGATTTTTTACTGTTTTTGGATAATGCTCACTACCTAAATTACGAATCTTCCTTTAAACTCTAATAATTATCGCTGCAAGTAAGCCATCCTCGGTATCACAGGCAACCAAGGTATATTGGTAACTAGCTACATTCTAAACCATCCAAAAATTACCCGATCTGGGCAATGACTGACTCGCTTAGCAACTTACGCGAATACGCCCCAATACGCAAGCTCTAAAAGGCGAATACGATAAGATTGTCTAAGCAGACCGTAACGCTAGCTAATACTACCTATATAGGAAAGTGAGTGGGCGCTATTCTTGCTAAGTCCGACAACAAGTCTGCAGGAACGGTATTTACGGCTACGTAAAATATTGTACACGTAGCATGACATTACACGGGTCATCCATCTCTAAGAGTACGGGAAAGGCGGTGGCGTTTGAGAGAGTGCCTAATGAGGTATCTCGTATTTGGATGCTGGAAGGACAAGGAGATGGCTTAGGGGATTTCTACAGTGCTGGCTCTTTAGAGGGCATGAGTGTTATTGCTAGACTACGAAGGGGGACGCTGAGTGGACAGCTGAACTCTTGTGTGTTCCCACTCCCTCCTTCACCCTTAATATAATGTTTTTAACCGAACTCTCGGAAGAACCTAGGAAGGAGAATACTAGGTAAGGTTTTATACAACAATACTGGAGACTAGACTTAATACTAGTGTTGACGACCCATGAAGCTCGTTTAAAGTCGCCCCATTTCCTCACCACAATTGGAAATGGCACAGCCAATGAATGCTGTGTATTTGATTTACAAAACTGGATGGTACTCACTCTTCAACCGGGTCATTACGTGATATCATGATACAGGGTAAACAACGTAGATAAGTAGCATTAGCACGCAAACTGACTTTTGTGTAGGTAAGTTACAGTGTATAGACAAGTTTAGCCGCGCTGACCTTGCCCTCCCGGACCTGCTGCAGACCAGTAAGGACGCCCTCCAGACCCGAGCCTCCCTGGTTGATGATCTGTCGGACCGGCTTGAGCTTGCCCTCCTCCAACAGGCGGCGGCACATCTCGTAGAGCATGGTCGCAAATTCGTACTCTTGCGGCTGAGCCGCGAAGAGCGTGCCAAACTCCTCAAACTGTTCCCCCATACACACGTACGCAACCGAAATAGCGACGTTGATCTTGGAGTTGATAGCCGTGAGCTCGGTGGGCTCGACGTGGAGCAGGGAGCTGTAGTGGCTTTCGTCGTCCTTAGACAGAGCCCCCGCACAGATGCGTGCTGTAGCGGCCGAAGCGACACAGTCCCACGCCAACTGCAACTTGCCCTTGGTGAAATCTCGGATGCCAGCGATACACGTCTCTGCGTCAGCATAGTCAAAGACAGCATCAGCGCCCAGTGACTTGGCGTACGCAAAATTCTTGGCCGAACAGGTCGTCACGACTGTGTATCCTGATAGTTTGGCCAATTGCACGCCTAGGATACCAGTTGCAGTGGTCCCGCCGTATATCAAGATCGGCTGAGGCTTGCTCAGGGGATTTGTTGGGAGCAGTAGCTTAAGGGCTCGGTACAGACCTTGGCCCTGTAAGGGAAGAGTGACTTGTTAGGAATGAGCGTTACAAAAAGAGAAGGTTCTGATAGCAGACATACTACAGTGGCAATACCAAGGCCCAGAGCGGCGGCCTCCTCATCACTGATGTGATCGGGGATTTTAAACGCCACACCTGCCTTGACCACGCTGTACTCGCTAAAAACACCGTCCTCGGGCTGGACCTTGTTTCTGTTCGGCCTAGTTAGCTTCACGGACAACTGACCGCCACGATGGCGAAATTGGTGGCTTACGAGCCATGCGCAAATGCTGCAACCCGATCGCCCTTGTGGAACTGCTTGGTCAAGTTGGCGCCGACCTCCTCAACAATGCCCGCACAGTCGCAGCCAACCATGGTGCCGGCAAGCTGGATGCCAACATCAATGTGCTTGCAATCAGTAGGGTTCACAGCAACCGCGGTGGTGCGGATGAGGAGGTAGTCGTCACGCAGCTTAGGTAGTGATACATCCGTAATTGCGACCACGCCCTGCGATTCAATCTGTATAGCCTTGACTCTTGAAGGCAGAGTCATGTTGTCACGATATTAAATGATGTTGTTGCCACGAAAGAGGAATTCAAAGGATTGTGTGTGTGAAGATAAGGTAGTAGTCAAAATAGATGTACAGTAGAATTGCCAAAAGTTAGGACTATAACCCTTATTTATATTGCTATTCCCAGCGAAGGAAAATTACCTCTAAACTAGGAAGGGTTAGTAAGGTAGCTCGCACTAGATCCCTGCCCGAGTGTCGGATCCTACAAACGCCAGGCTTTAGGCTTTAGGATTAGGATATAGGATATAGGTGTTCGTAGCGACCAGGATTCGTGGAAAGATTCGTAGAAAGTGTATCTTCCAAACTCTATCTATATGCTCCAGTGGAACAAGCCGGCCATAGGATTCCGGTATCTCCGAGTTCTAAGTCTTGCGTAGCTAGCTTCTGCCTGCATTCCTAAGCGCAAGCGGAAGAAATGAACGACTGGGTAACATATTTAATGCTGCGGTGGTCTCAATTGATAACTTTCAAAGTGATCAGTACCGATAACAAAGACTCTTCGATCACTAAACCCAGAATCATCCTCTCTCGAAAAAAAAAATAATTAAAAAAATAAAAAAACAAAAAACATCAACACAATTATTATTCATCATGTCTCCATCATTCCCTACGACCTTCAAAGCCGCTGTGGTTGTGGATAAGGGCCAACAGCTCACACTCATGGACCTTGCATTGGCCAAGCCAAGTCGGGTCGAGGTTTTGGTGAAGATTCTTGCCTGTGGTGTATGCCACAGCGATGCTCTAATGCGTGATGGCTATCTTCCCAACAGTTTCCCACGCATCCCTGGGCATGAGCTCATCGGCGACGTGGTGGCAGTAGGCGAAGGCGTAACGCGCTTTAAAGGTGGAGAAAGAGTGGGTGGACCATGGCATGGAGGTACAGAAGACCCTACCTCCCCTCAATGAATGAAATAAATCTGGGGATTTAAACGATACATGACTAACTCGCTTGGGTTTTTCTCCTGTTCAGGTCACGATTCACAATGTCGTCCTTGTCAGCGTGGCTAGTTCCAGATGTGTGTGAATGAGCAGATCAACGGCGTCACCCGTGATGGTGGGTACGCTGAGTACGTTCTGCTCCGTGAAGAGGCTACCGTCCGCGTCCCGGCCGACCTTGATCCCGCCGAAGCAGCACCGCTTCTGTGTGCTGGTGTCACTGTCTACAATGGCATGCGTAAGCTGTACGTCTTTCTCTGCCCTCAACACACACTCGCTCCTCCTGCACCCTAACTAACCTGGCCATAGCCATGTCACCCAGGGTGGCCTTGTGGCCATTCAGGGTCTTGGTGGTCTGGGCCATCTAGCGGTGCAGTTTGCGCGCGCTATGGGCTACAAGACCGTGGCGCTGTCGAGCGGTGATAGCAAGCGCGAGTTTGCTCTCCAGCTAGGCGCTCACGAGTACATCGATACCAGCAAGGAGGACCCGATCAAGAAACTCCAAGAGATGGGCGGTGCCGATATGATCGTTGCAACGGCACCTAATCCCAAGGCGATCGGCCCGCTGGTAGGTGCTCTTGCGCCTGGCGGCAAACTACTCGTGCTCGCTGCGGTAGGCCAGATTGAGTTTGATGCTATCAGTATGATTAATGGTGGTTTGTCGGTCCATGGCTGGGCGTCTGGTCATGCGCTCGATTCGGAGGAAGCTATTGCTTTCGCCCGCAACTTTGGCATCAAGTGCATGATTGAGAAATTTCCGCTCAGCGATGCAAACAAGGCTTTTGAGCATATGTTGTCTGGAAAGGCACGGTTTAGAGCTGTGATTACAATGGGATAGGTGGTCTTTTCATGCTTGTATTTCAAAGTGCGGAGAGGCATGATTAAAAGTCATTATTAAAGTATAAAAGTCACAGAATGAAAATACTTTTCCACATTTGTATAAGCTTAAGGTAACTTTAGCCTCAAGAACTGTATTCCTTTGAAAAGGTTAATATATGAATGAACTTATTTATAGCTTAGAGATTTTGCTATGTAATATCACTTCAGATGCGCTGCCTCTTTACGGATACTGCACCCACGTACAGTAAAGCTCCTTGCTAAACCAAGCCACTGCTTTCAATAATATCTATAAGAGCCCATTCTGCCCCCCTTCAACTTTCTGTGGGTTCTCTAACAGCGCTTAATTTCACTCAGCACAGTTCTTTTACTTATTAGGTATTATCTCCACTCTCTCGGCCAACTCTTAGCCTTATTTCTTAAGCTATACCTCCCCCCACTTCCCTGTCATCCGCTCTAATTCCCAACGACAACTACAGAAACTCAGCATATAAAGGATCACAGTTTTTAATTCCTATAACTATATCACAGCTAAGGGCTACATGATCTTACTACTTGCAGCTCGTCTAGACTATCTAAGCGCACTAAGTGAGTGGATGGGCTGCTAAAAGGACTTACAGACTCTAGGCCAGCTTTCATTAAGCTTATAGCGGTAAATACTTTATATTTCCTTCAGTTCATTAACAGGATATTTAACAAAAGGCAGCGGGGCGATGACCTACTATTCCGCCTAAGTCGCGGGAAGATGGGAACCAATTAGATTTAAAAACGCATTACTGTCCTAAGCTGGGATTATGTCAGCCGTTACATGCGCTATTGACTGTAGGTGGCTTCTAAGCGGGGGTCTACAAACCTAGGTGCTATTTGCCCGCTAATGGTGAAATCCGTCTTATCTAGCTATATGCTTTACTGTGACACCTTTAGCAATGTCTAGCTGTTTGTTGCGTTAATTATTAAGATAGTCAAGGGTTAGTGGTTCGTGTGGGCAATTAGTAACATTCTACATGCACCGCTTACTATATATGCTACTAATTTAGTTGATGTTGGCCCAAAATAACGTGTTTTGGCCATAAGCAAATATATCTTCATTTCTTGTGCTATTAACT
>JAJONI010001304.1:0-13137 GCA_022190145.1 Pezicula rhizophila
TAGGTTCTATTTAAAGGGACAAACACAACACAGACCTATACAGGCAGTTGGTTTCATCTACATGCATGAAATGAATATTTCAGATGAATATGAAGCTGAAGCCCGTGATAAAAAGATGATAAATTCATGTTTATAGTACATATTCACTTTCCGGTCTTTCTGCCTTCTACTATTTTCTTAGCCAAAAGATCTGCGGTCAAAGTTGTACTCATAAACTCTGACGCCTCAATATTTACACCCATCTGCTTATAACACCAAGTACGAAGACTTGTGCCAGTCATGCTGTCCATTCCAAAAGACACTAGTGGTGTCGTAGTATCAACATCTTCAGCGTCGATGTTGAAAGTCTGTGAGAACTTTCCAACGATGGCCTCTAGAATATCCGGATAAGTGAGTGCGCCACTTTGCTTGTTGCCATTTGCATTTCCTGTGCCTGCCTTTTTATCCATGATAGCATTGAATACAGGACCAACCCGAGCTTGTCGCCAAAATGGAATCCCGTCAAGATCAATGTCTGCGCCAAGTTTCGTGGGATCAAGGCCTGAGACGAGGAATTGATTTGCGAAAGGGTCAAAGCTCCAGGAACCTTCATCAGGTCTTTTCATAGCAGTCTCCATTGTGTGGATGAAGCCTGCTTCATCTAAAGGGTGAATGCCTGTCCTGGCAAGACCTTGTTCAATGACCTCGTTCTGGCTGACAAACCCAACCTCTTGTACCATGGTAAGACAGACAGTCGTTGCGGGTAAGCCCAACCTGCGACGATATCGAGCGAAATACTCTAAGAACGTATTGCCTGCGCAATAATTACTCTGTGTAGGAGCACCTGACATTGCTGAAGTAGACCCAAGCATAACGAAGAAATCTAGAGGTTGGCCAAGAAGGCCACGGTGGATGTTCCATGTACCAGTAACTTTCGGGCGGACAGCGTACTCCCAACTTTGCAAATCATGCTTAGAGAAAAGCCGATCCTGGGGTATGAAGTCAGTTATTTGCTATAGGTAGAATATCAAGGGGTATGATGGAGGAGGCTTACATCTAGGGCCATAACTCCTTGGACAACACCAACAATGGGACCAGTAGCGGCTTTTATAGCCTTCTCCACATCTGCTTGCACTGTAACATCACCTTGTATCACGTCTACCTTAATACCACGAGCTTGGAATCGTTCAATCATAGCAGCAGCTTCTGGCTTATTCTTTCCTGAGCGCCCAAGGTAGATGAGGTGGCGGGCTCCGTTGTCAACCATATAGCGAGATAGACACCTTCCAAGTCCGCCTAAGCAGCCAACGAGGAGGTAAGCCCCGGTAGAACTGAATGCTGGTGTTTTTCCTTTGGCCGCAATCTGTACCTTGTTATGGGGTAGACGAACGTTAATAGTTGAGGTCTGGTTAAAGCTAGCTACAACCTTCCCAATACGATCTGGTTTTCCAAAGAGCTCAAAAGCTCCACTGATATTAGATGCTGGGAACGAGGTGAGACCGGGCAAATGCTTGATCTTCTTCTCCCGGTAATATTGCATGATCCTAGCGAGGACACTATTTTCGTTAGCACTAGAGACAACTAAATAGCTCACGTATCTACTTACTCTGCCATTATGTCAGGCTTGTATTGAACGACCAGGACCAAGTCCAGTGCAATGAAGCTTGCACTGCGCTTGAAGGGAGCCATATCTAGAATTCCTTGGTCAAGGATATCAATTTGCCCAAGCTCAATGTGCCGACCAAGAGGTGCAATACAGTTCCAGGTAGCCTTCAGCTGTTCCCGAATCAGCGAGTTGAGAGAAACATCAACACCACGACCATTAGTCAATTTCATGATCTCGTGAGAAAAGCTTAGGTCTCTTGAATTGAGAACGTGTGCATCATCTAGGCCGTATGTCGACATCAGAAACTCCTTCTTGGCTTGCGTTCCAACAGTAGCAAAAATTTCGGCTCCAATCATTTGTGCAATTTGAATAGCTGCAAGTCCGACACCACCAGTTGCCGAGTGTATGAGCACAGTCTCACCTTTCTGTAAATTTGCGAGATCGATGAGACCGTAGATGGCGGTGGCAAACGGCAATAGGATACTTGCCATCTCTTCAAACGAATCGTCGGGGCCGATCTTCTGGAGAAATCGGGCATCGTATCTCTCAATATTTCTGAACTGCCCAAATCCCACCCAGGCCACCCTATCACCGACCTTGAGATTACTGACACTACTGCCAATCTGCCGCACAACCCCAGCACCTTCAAGGCCCATGATATCCGAATGATAAAACCCGGAAAATGTTACGAAGTCCTACACAAAAGTTAGTACTTGGTTTATGATATATACCTTAGCGAAATGCATACCTTCATATTTAAACCAGTTGCCTTCACTTCGACTTCAACCTGGTTGGTTTCAAGGGGAGCTTTCCACTCATCTTGTTCAAAATACAAAGTTTCGAGTAAACCTACACGCTCAATTGCGAGACGCACACATTGATTCTCATTATACGCTTTAGGGGTAGTTGTATCTTCCATCAAAGCAGCAAAATTCTGGTCGAGAGTCACATCCTGGGAGAGTCTGCTAATATAAACGAGATTATCTTTTATAATAAACTCATTGTCGGAAATTGCATTAGTCTCATCAAAGGAGTCTACGAGGGCAAGAATTTGAGCAGCTCCTAACTCAGATCGATGGTCAAGATCGAGTGTTCGGAAGGTAAGGGTAGGATATTCGGTTTGAAGGCAGCGGCCGAGCCCCATGACAATGGCTGCATCTGGGTCTCCACCTTCGAGTAAGTTGCCGTGGGTGATCCATAAGATGCTAGATATTCTAGCAGCGATAAATTGAAGGGATGCAAGCTCCTTCTCTGTTAGGGAACCGTGGAACAAGCTCGATTGCGACTCTACTGTACAAACGTAAGTCGCAGTCGCATCAATGTCGATTGTCTCGTCGGCGAGAGACATAGTCTTGACTGTATTTCCAGCCTTTGAGAAGGTAGATAAGACGCTCTTGTCAAATGGGGTTGGAGAACCTCTAGTAATCTATTAAGTAATGCCTCGTTAGTGACTGCTTTAGCTACTCTATTGCACCGACTAGCCCCTAGATCGCCCGAACTCGTAAATCCTTTTGCTAAATTAAGCTAGATTGTTTAAGCCAAGTGAGATGCTTAATAAGTTAATTTTCCCAAGGTTGAACTTATTAGTGGATTTATAAGTTGAGCGACCTATTCGTGAGTCGATACAGCTTAGTTAATTGGACTTACTAAAATGATATTCTTTTGCGCCCTTGCAGTAGAAGCGAGAGTGGGACCCGCCAATAGCGATGATTGATCTTTATAGATTACATCAAGCCTGTTTAACCTCAGAAGTTGAAGAATTTGGTTGTTCTCAGCCGTAAGGATTAATAGCTTCCCTTGCGGCTTCATAGCGGCTTTGAGTGTTTCAATAGCCTCTGCGGTCATGAATTCGGGAAGAGTAGGAACAATAATCAGATCAAACTCCTTTCCTAGAGACTCAAATTGGGACAAAATGTCCAGCTTCTTTAAGTCCACGCCGGGCATGTTCTTGTATTTGCTCTTTAGAAGCTCGAAATGTTCAACAGAAGCTGTTAAGCATAATAGACTTTTGTAGCGTCTGAGTGAAGAACCGCTTTCTAGAACCTGATGTACATGCTCTGATGTCTCTAATGAGTCTCCGACTAGCTCTAAAACATCCATTCCAGGATATTTATGACTGAGAAGATCGAGCAATGACTCATTTGGTATAGCTGCTGGTGCTTTGTCAATATCCGGTTTCCAAACAACACGTAGGTGTGGATGACGGTCTTCAGTCGAAGATTTGTCGAGCGCTTCGGAGAACTGAGTGCATGAAAGATTTTCTACTTCTAGGAGAGGTTTCCCCGACTCGGAATACAGTTGTAAATAACCATTCATCGCTCGAAGACCAAAGAAGTCAGCTCCAGTTAAGACTTTTCCTTGGCCTGCAGCTAGTTTAGGGAATTCATCTCCTTCCCACGACCATAAGGATACACCTTCCATAGACACAGGGACGTAAGATCGTCGAAAGTTTCTCAATGATGACCGATGGGCAGCAATTAATGCAGCTTGTATGCAGGTATCCATTGCGGTGGGATGTACGATGTAGGCCGAATCATTCTCATCGACGTCGACAGGCAGCAAAGCCGTGCTTGCAACGGCTTGTGGAACTGCTGGATCAGCACGGATTTTATCCAAGCCTTGGAATGCTGGACCATAGTTTAAAGAAACGTTTCTAAAGCCTCTATACCACGTATGCGATGAGTGTGGTTCTTGCAGGGTGTCGGGATTAAACTTCGGAGTCATTTCGCATACATCCTTCTTTAGCACCGTACCGACACAATGTTCGGTCCAGATTCCCTTGTAATAAGAAGAGATAGAGAATGTGCCTTGTGTTTTTGAAACTATGGAAGCAGATAGGGTACTGAATCTCATTGTAGTTACTATCTCAATTTGTGACTCTGCAGGTGGGATGGCTAGAGGAGAAAGAATCGTAATTGTAGGGAAGTAATACCGGAATGGTGCTTTAATCAGCCCTTTGCCGTAGAAGAACTGTCGAGCAGCTTCAGTTGCGATAGCTAGATATCCAGTCGCTGGAAGAATAGTTTTCGAACCTAATTTATGTCCTTCCAGCCAAGGGGAGTTCTTCGTATCCAGCATATTCCTCCACTGTCGCTGGCTAATCGATGACCCAGGCACCTGGCTTCCAAGTAGATCGTGATGAAGAAATTGGCGCTGGCGATATTCGACATCGGGTCTGTTCGTGTTGCCTATGACATCTTCTGTGTAGTTCCAAGGATATCGTGGCAGATCGACAATAGGCAAACCAGTTTCGACAACCACAGTTCCATTGCACCGCTTCTCAATAGCATTGACTCTAGAAAGGTCAATTGGGTAACCCCTTATCGTAAGGGCTCCCGCAAGGTCTAAAAGACTTGTTACGGAACTTTGGCTACGAACGAGAGTTGGACTATAGTCTAAATCTTTCGGACTGATATTTAGACTGTCTCGAATCTGACGAAGGGGTCCAGCAAGTGCAGAATGAGGTCCTATTTCGACAAATTGCTTTATTCCAAGCTTAGGCATTTGCAACGCTGCTTCAACTGCCGCTGAAAAGAGCACTGGGGATTCCAAGTTGCTTCGCCAGTAGCTAGGGCCAGGCTTAAAGCCAGTTGGCTTTCTTTGTCCTGTGACTGATGAAAAAAAGATTGGTTTCGTATTCGTCTTATTGAGTGGATGTTCTCGCGTAGGGAGCTTAGCAACAATATTAGCAAGACGGCGTTCATATCCATCTCCGATCTGCTTCATATGATGCGAGTGGTATGCATGGCCACTAGTTTTAAGTTCTCGCACGAAGAGCCTCTGTTCTTGCAACTTCTCTTTCACCGCTAATGCCACATCTGCGTTGCCGCTGAGAGTAACGCTTCTAGGAGAATTATAACACGCAATACCGAAGTCTTCCGAAAGATATGTTTGTACCTCATCGGGACTAGAGCCAACAGCTAACATGATACCGCGGGTCTCCAACTTTCCAACTGCTAGTCCACGGTAATAAGCTGACACGATGGCTTCTTCTGCCGAGATGGCACCAGCAGCATATGCAGATGCTATTTCCCCGGAGGAATGACCTATACAGGCTACTGGCGTTATATTCCACTTTTGTAGCAGGTCCACAATAGCGACTTGAACCGCTGTACAAACTGGCTGCGAAAGTTCGACATCGTTAATGTTACTCGTTGCAGCAGGTTGCATAAGGACATCTATGGCTATAAGAGACAAGTAACCAGTTTTTGACAGGAGTCTTACCTTCAAGTGTCCATTCTGGTGCGTCTTCACCCAAAGACTGAAGTGTACTATCAAGGTTCCGAATAGTATCTATATACGAAGGGAAGGTCAACATAAGCTCACGGCCCATTTGTGGGCTTTGGGCTCCTTGTCCTGTGAAGATAAAAGCAAGTTTAACATCTTTACTTCTCTTGCCGAAGGTTATTTCATGCTCCATTAAGTCATCCTCGACCTCATTGTCGCGGACTACAGCATAAGCACAGTTGAAGAAAGCCGAGCGACGACACCCCAGCGTATAAGCGAGGTCAGATATATTGTAGTCAACAGCTACTTCACGAATTTGCTCGATATACCTTTTCAATGTCGCTGAATCATGAGCAGAGAATGGGAGTAGAAATTCCGTACGTGGAGTTGACCGCGTGCTAGTCCCATTGGTCCCAATTACATCGGAAGATGCAGTTGAGTCTACTAGAGGCTTATGGATGTCATGCTGTCCGCGACGGGCTAGGCATGTCAACCCTGGAAGTACAGTGTCTATTGCTTCAATGATAGCATGACAATTAGCACCACCATAACCGAATGAATTAATACCAGCACGTCGAACTGGTATTTCTTCGGGCCAGGGTTGCATATTTTGAACAACTTTGATGCGTCCTCCTCTGAAATCAACTGTGGCACTATTAGTTAGTTTAACCTAACAGAGTACTATGCTTTGGCTTACTTTTGGGGTTCAAAGTCTTGATCCCAATAGTCGCTGGAATCTGCTTCTTCTCAAGTGCTAAGACTGTCTTAATAATACTTGCTATTCCGCTTGAAGCTTCGCCATGGCCAACATTAGGCTTAACCTAAAGGTCTGTTAGTAAAATGCCGTAGATATATCCATCCCTTCTTTAGAGGGCCAATGAGGTAGAATATCTTCACAGAGGAATGTGTAGAGATTTAGGGAAATATAACATACCCCGCCAACAAGCAGTGACTCTCTTGTGGACCCCGTGAAAAATAATTCGCCGATGGCTTTTATCTCTGTTGGATCGCCAACTTGTGTCCCGGTACCATGCGTCTCAATATATGATGTTTGTAGGGGATCTAGACAGGCAAATGAGTAGGCCCTCCGGATTACTGCTTCCTGCATTGCTGCATTTGGCTGAGTAATGCCACTGGTCTTCCCATTTGCATTAGCAGCTGTTCCGCGAATAACACCGCGGATAGGATCATTGTCTCTTAGAGCATCTGACAGGCGTTTTAGATACAGAGCTCCAATCCCTTCCGCACGGCCATATCCATCCGCAGAGATATCAAATGTATGGCATGTGGTAGTGGGGGAAAGCACACCAACGGTTGTCGTCGTCATCTGAACTTCTGGAGAAAGCATTAAATTTGTGCCGCCTACCACAGCCCCATCGATTTCTCCTGCTGATAATGCCCTGCTAGCCAAGTGCAGAGCGTAAAGAGAGGAAGCGCATGCTGTGTCAAGTGTAAGACTGTTATGCCAGCGATTAGTGTATCATTCACTTCCTAAGTGAGCCAGATGATGGGAAGGGAAGCGAGATAAATCAAAATGCTTTCTTTACCTTGGCCCACGTAGATCATAAATGTAGCTAATACGATTACTCAAAATTGTGAGCCCACCTCCTGACATGTTATATGCTGTTGGGTTGTCATAATCCCGATGGGCTTTCAGATACCAATCCGAGGTGAAATTGCCCACATAACAGCCGATGTTAGAACCTGCCACGTCTGAGAGCCGGATGCCACCAGACTCAAAGGCCTCATAGACACACTCTAGCAGCTTTCGTTGTTGCGGGTCCATCGCAGCCGCTTCGGCCTTGAGGATACCGAAAAAAGATGGATCGAATTTCCACACATCCTCGCCTATAAAGTAGCCACCTCGGGACCTGAATACGCCTGGGCGCTGCTTATCTGATATAAATCCATTGAGATTCCAGCGTGAGAGAGGAGGCGTTGAGAGGCCAGAACGTTCCTCCGCTAGCATCTGCCAAAACTCATCAGGTGTATTCGTGTCTCCTGGGAGTCGACAACCTTTGAAATGATATGCTTAGTACAGCTAGCTATGTACAGGGACACACCAGTAGGTAGAAAACTTACCTAATCCGATTATTGCAACCGGCTCTGGCGCGAGTAAATTGGTCATATTTTTAAAAATACAAGCCGTAAATTCATGCACAAATGAGGGGATAATGTAGATTGTTAAGGGCGTTAGCGTTGTTAGGGAGTGTTGTGAGGGCTTCAAGCGCATTATACATATGGATAATGAACATTTCAAATTCCCCTGCGTATCCTCCACATCGCTAGGTTTGCCTTCCGTAAGTCTTCAACCCCCCGCACGTTCACTATGTTCGGAGGCCGCTAAGCAACTTACTACCACTTCCACTTCGAAGGTTTGTCTTCCGTAAGTCTTCAAGTCCCCGCAAGTTCATTATGTTCGGAGGCCGCTAAGCAACTTACTGCCACTTCCACTTCGAATACACTTCGGCTACCGACTTTACTGGGTCTCGGGGCATTAAAAATACTTGGTAATGTGTGAATTGAGAGTAGTGATAAGAGTGACATGGGTCTCGGGGAAGCGTTGTTGTCTTTGAGTAATCGTCGCTAATAGGTCTATCCGTTCCGGGGCCTCTTTACATTGCGTCCACTCATAGTCGGCGAAATCGAAATGGGCTAGCTTAATTTTATAGGGAAAATGTAGCTAAATTAGAAAATTCAAGCTTTGGTAGGTAGAAAGTACTTTTTCGCTAAGTCTACTGTATGCTTTAAAATCTATAATTTAATTTTAAAACAACACAACACTAGTATTATATACAATAGATAAGAATAGTTACTTACTCATATATATATTTCAATTGTATAAGCTTTTTCATCCATTAAAATAAGTAGATATACTAGTAAATCAGACTTTGGCCCATTTCGTATTTCGTATTTCGCATTTCGTATTTCGCTTCCGCCGACTGGCTGCGGAATGGATAGATCTATTGGCAACGATTAAGAGCGAATGCGACATAGAGGCTGCGGAACGGATAGACCTATTAGCGACGGTTAGGAGCGAATGCAACGTAGAGGCCCCGGAACGGATAGACCTATTGCCGACGATTAATCTCTGATTTTCCCTCGATCCAACGTTAAGCAGGTGCAGTAAATCGGATCGCTCCAGATTCGTCGGGATGCACCGACATTCGTTTTTTATCAGGATATCTATCTTCCTTAACTTTCCATATATAAAATAGGGACATTAATTGGCATAACTTAGCCATATTGAATTTGCTTCGCTAATTTGTGTATTCATTTTATGTATTCAAGATCATCGTATCGCTGAGTACTGTAATCGGAAATCCTCGTACGACTTGTTGTCACTTCTAAGTATGCCCCCTCCACTACACATTGAACAGGGGGAATGAAAATAGAAATGATGTGTTTGAAATTAAGATGTACTCGGTTTCCGGTGCTCGAGGGCCGAGTTGCAGTCTAGCATTGATGTGGATGCCGAACAACCTCAGCCCAAAAATCATGGGAAAACCAAAGGGTTCAACTCAAAGTCCACATTCTGTGCACTTTCGAACTGTTGTGCTTCATAGGCCATCTTCCTTCCGAGATAAGAGGTGAGACACTTCCTGAGTAAGACCCCACCGAACGTGAGCACTCGACTTTGGATTACTCCCCTTCAGACATTTTGTACACAGACCTAATCTTACCTCTATAGTCATGGCGTTATTAAAAAACCAGGCATCTAAAGGGATCAGTATCACACCGTTGACTCCCATCGATCACTTGATGCCGCGGACCTACGTGATGGGTATGATCTTTGGGTTCCGCCTCTCTCGCCGCGCAAACCCTGTTGAAATTTACGAGCATCTTAAGTTAGGCTTGGAGGCAACTACCGATGAAATTCCATTCATTGGTGGGAGGATTGCACCAGTCGAGGGAAGTCCAGGCCGGTACCAGATTGAAACAGAGCTAAGCAAAGGCGATACACGACTCATCTACAACGATATAAGAAGCCAATCAGGAAAGCCATGGTCACAAAGTTACAAAACCTTGTCGGCCGGTAAATTCTCGGTCGAGCTCCTAGACATTGATGTCTTGTCACCGGTCCGTGAATACCGCCAATTAGACAAGCCGCCGGTCTTGTTAGCCCAAGCCAACTTTATTGATGGAGGATTAATTTTATATGTGTGTACCATTCACACGGCATGCGATTTTCTCGCAACTTATAACATACTTTCGGTGTGGTCAAGTAAGGTGAGGGCAAGCTGGCTTGAGAATTCCGAAGAAAGTCCCTCGCCTATTTCACCAGCATCATTTGACCGCTCACCTCTCATGCACGGTAACCACCAAGTCCAGCGAATGGATGTCCGGGAATTTAGGCTGCAGCAGGAAAGTTCTGGTTTTATTCACCCGAGAGATTTCCTCATTGACCCAACTCCATCACTATCAGATATGCAGCTCACTATCTTTTCCATATCTAAAGCCAAGCTAGCCGGGCTCAGGGATACTGTCTCTGCCAGTTCGTCAGGTACCTGGGTAACAGAGAACGATGCTCTCGCAGCCTTCATCTGGGATCGAATTAACCATGTTCGCTATCGAAATCCCGAGTTAGAGAACAATCTGACAGGTAATTTGGTTGTTGCGATGGATGGACGCTTGCGACTAGACCCTCCGCTTCCACTGACGTATATGGGCAACGCCTCTCTTTCCTTTCCCATTCGACTGCCACTCCACCCCAATTCTTTATCTAGCACGGCAAATAACATCCAAAAATCCATGGCTGGGTTCAATGACAAGCATTTCAAAGATACAATTGGATATTTGGACTCCTTAGGCGTTAACCTAACAGAAGAACGTCTATCATACGCCAGAACTTTAGACCCAACATTGGTAATCAGTAACTTGAAGGACATGAAGTACTATAGTTTGGACTGGGGAGCGGGCCTAGGTTTCATCGATGATGTTCGGCCGGCCCAGAACTTTGGAGATTGTCTACCTCGTATTGTCCCTTTACCAGCTCGTCAGGATGGGGTCGTTGATATTATTATTTGGATAGAAAAGACCGCTTTGGCAAGACTCAAAGTAGATTCAGAGTGGTGTAAGTGGGTAGTTTAAAGAAGCTTGAGCGCTTAACACCCAAATATGCGCTTGCAGAGTATGTGCGTCAAAGCCGGTTTGGTATGGATCGAGTTTATTTCGCGTTGGTGTGAAGCCGAGACTTGAGTTGGGAGCCTTCCACCGGGTGTGATATTAGCATGTCCCAAAAGATAACAAAAGAAAAACAATAGGGAACTTCCTTGAGTGTGAACGATTGTGCGTAAGATTCGGGGATTGCAATTGGCGGTTGGCTTGAAGATTTAAAAAGCGGTACGAGTTTATATATCAAGGTCAACTTAGTCTGCAAGGACAAGAAAAGAACTCTCCTAGATTCGTGTGATCGGGTTGTTTTTAGTTGAATAATGGTGGCCAAAGTAGTTTTCGAAGAGCTATTGAAGCTGCGCGAATAAGTCTGGCGACTCGAGGGAGACTTAGGAAGTTGGGGAACTTGGAAGTCAAATCTGATACAAGAAGGTTAGTCTAGACTGCGAAGATTGTGGAGCTCTCTTGGACGTCAGCCAACTTAAGTTTGCTTAAAGTATGCTTCAAGTAGGCTTACTTGTGGCCATTTGCCCGCAGACAGTGGTTTAGCAGAGGCGTTGAGAGGCCTGTAAGAGGATGAGAGGTAGAACTGCAGTGTGTGGCGAAGGATGTGGTGTTGAGGTCGAGACTGATATTGGCAAAACGGAAGTCGAGAGACAATGATAGGAATCAACCTAAGTCTAAGTCTTGTGTCAACTAATTTTGCGCATGCAATAAGGGATGAAAACAATGAAAGGAAGACACTCATAAAGAAGAAGCCTAGTATTGAAGAAGTCGAAGTCGAAAAGCGGCGGAGCAGATTCTGATGTTGACTTGGAGCAGGCTTGGCGCTGATACCTGAGGTACCGACCTGAATCGATCCAGGATCGATACTTAGCCAATCAAATCCCTGTCTTCGTACGATTATATACTTTTGACATTGAAATCAAGGATTTTTAATAGAGTATTGCAAAAGTCTCTTTCATTCTATCTTCTCATATACAAAGCTATTTACAAGCCCGCTCTTCTTCTAGTGCTTTAAGCACTCCCGCTGCTCCAGAGTCTCTAGCAACATCTGCCCCCTATCCTAGGATACCGTACGACGACCTCCAGAGCAGACCCTCCTTAGTTCATCGCTCATCGCCGGAATAGTAAGAATATTAATGGCTATAAGTGAGAGCCTAGGCGAGCGCTGGCTCCGTACGTCTTAGCACCACCAAGCAAGAGCTCCTTGCTTTCCAGGATCGCACGAATCCATTCAGTTATAGTCGGTCTTTTCCTTCTTTTGCTCGTACGTACTAAAGTAGGCGCAAATGGCAAGGAGGAGGTAGCGATTTGGTGAGGTCTAAATATCAAGAGCAATATAGATATGAGAGATTGCTACCTAGAGTTTGATTCGTACGGTATGCTTGTGCTTCTTCCAGGCGTCCTCAGTCTTGATACTTCGTATGCACCGTTGAATGAGATGTCTATTTAGGGGTGGTCTCAACACCCAATCGATTTGAAAACCCCACACCCTCTTTCAGGTTAATACGTAAACTCATTGCCTAAAGTGACCTCGCTAGTCATGCGGATGATCCAGCGTTCATTAATAAAGAGCGCACTTACAAATTTAGTTTGTGGTTGCGCCTTTCCGGCGTTAGGACTGACCCCTCGGGGCGCCGCATGCCGCGGATTCCGCGGACCCGTGGTAGCGAGGCTTCCGAACTCCCGATATCCCTAAGCTTAATCGGCCCCGTGTATTTCACTTCAACCTTCCATTCTTATCAAAGTATTGGCTGCGGCGGAGCGCCTATAAGAGACAAAGAGCCGACGATGTAACCCTCCTCTATTACTGCCTAGCTGCAAGAGCATGCACAGTTTCAGGGAGTCAGTCATGTTGACCTTCCAAAACTCACAACCAACCACTGGCTTAGTTAGAATTTCTCACACCTAGTCTCCCACCTATCATTCGACCGTAATTACCGCACGCCTTACATGAACGCTGCATTAAAAATCTCACTCATTGGATAAAATTGCGTTACACAAGAGATGTCGTCCTAGCTATCTAATTCGGAGTGGCAGTCTTTCCTTCTCTCCTCTCTGCCAAGAAATAGACTACAATCATCAAAGAGCTTGTTACCATACATCCTGAATAGCAATTATTTATTCTATAATTTCCATATTGTCGAATAACCTGGTTTAGTCGACTAAAGTCGTGGTTCTAGGTATTCCGTAGTATCTGTAAAAGT
>JAJONI010001305.1:0-13129 GCA_022190145.1 Pezicula rhizophila
TTGATTTTAAAATGAATTTTAAAGAGGGAGGGTGAGGAAATTAAAGATTTTAGCACTTTCGCTTGTCTAGCGCTTTCGCTTATCATGTACGTTATTAGTTCTTAATATTAATCTATTATATTATATAAGTATACTAGCTTATACTAAACTAATAGAAAGTTATACTTAGTTAGACTATATTATATTCTTAGTCTAATTAGAACTAGTCTTTATTTATAATAGTTGCCGCCGCCCTCTTCCACATGACGCAGACCGATGGAGCCGGATTTGGAGGAGATGAGGACCCTTAAGCCACGCGTGAGGCGCTTGGCCTGGAAGAGGGACTGGACTATGAAGGGAGGCGAGATGGAGGACGTTGCTGGTGATTTTTGTCAGTCTCGCTTCTTCGGAATTACAGTGAGAGGTATGGGGGAAGAGGAGGGGTTTGTGAGGGAGGGGAGACGAACTGTACATCTTAACCTCCTCATCCCATTTCGGGCCCGTCTTAAAATCCTCGGTCGCGAAGTAACCCGCCGTAATAGTCTACCTCCAAATCAGATCTGCGAACGTCAGACGATCTTGTCGTCTAGTCCTTTGGGAGCGGCAGCTGAGAGAGAGTATGCTAGAGATGGGGGTTGGAAGAACAAAGGATCTTTGTTATTGTTGACAGGTGAGGTAATCAGTTATGACGCGTTTCAGCTTGAGCTGTTCGTAATCAAAGGTCAATATGTTCCATTGTGATGTCCTGACTATGTTCGACCGATGTTGACTTCTATGGCAATCAATATATGAGGGACAAGAGAAGTCCTCGCGGTGCGAATCGTGTATTGTCAACCTAAAGGCTGCTCGTGGTGGTTGCATAGATCAAGTATCATCCAAAAATGTCGCTTTTGTTCAGGAACTATTCCAAAGAAAATTGCTCAGCCCCGAGACGTAGGGCGAATGTCACTCGTAGCATTATCTTTGGTCACCTCCGCCGTCGCAGGTGCTCTCAAATTCTTGCCAATGCCCAGCCCCGGGCTCCTCTTCGCCTCTGGCGTGCGTCCCCACGAGATCTGGCCTCCGCTCCTCCCTGGCGCCGGATTGACCATATTGAGGTTCGCCAATGAGGCCTCGGCGACGGATAGACCACGAGAGATGGGCAATGGGCCACCTTTGTGCAGATACCCACTGACGGTCTCCCTACTGATCCGAGGACCATTGGAGCTCATGCTTCGGAATGCCCCAGCGCTGTCGCGGTACTTAGACTGCTTTGCCAGCAGCGATCTCCTGGCTGTTCCGTCTTCCGTGTCCCCAGGCTCGACACCCCATGTCGAAACCCTTGAGATACCCGGACCTGGAGACATATCGGGTGAGTTTGGCTCGGTGTTGCCTGAATTAGTCCGATCAAACACGGAACTTTGGAAAGTGTTTGACCAGCCCCCCTCTATGCTATTCGTAGTATCGAGCGTGCGTCGTCGAATTTGACTTCCGATGTCGATAAGCGTTGCGTTAAGACGGGCTCGATCTTCATCCTGGAGACGTCTTTGATCGAGGTCTTTGGAGATTTTCCAGAATTTGGTCAGGTGCCTCTCAAGTGTTTCCCCATGGATCTCATATGTGCGATAGTCCTCCACGCGCCCGGTATTAGTCTTGCGACCGATCTTCTCGTCGGCAGTGTCGAAGGACGTGCAGAAGAGTGTTATTGCACGACTAAGCCAGAGAGGAAGGATGCCTTCTGTACGTAGGGTGTCAATAAAAAACCCCTGAACGACACTGTGTAGTTTGATAGTATCCACATCGGGGACTAATTCTTCATCACTGTCCCTAGAGATGATGGAAGCATTATCATCAAAGCCATCACGCTCACTTCGATCGATGAGAGCAAAAGAACTCAAAATTTTGAAGGTGTTGTTCAGTGTCTTGCCGATAACGGGGTCGGCAGTCCTGACATCGATGTCCAACTTCTTCAAGCCGAGCGGTATCATTTCAACTGGGATATTTTTTCCAAAGAAGCAAAGCAAGTACATAAGATTAAGTGCTTCCGAGGCGCCAAGCTGCTTTAGTGAATCGACAACTTCTATATAGACTCCTAAGCCACGGAGTCTTGGTTCGGAAGAATAGCTCTTTGCGAATTTTGAAAGCGGTTCTTCCGTAAACTTAACTCGTTGGGCCATTGTGTGGATGACGACTGGCAAAAGTCCCATCGCCTGACCGAGTTCCATGGAGTAGCGTAACTCGTCCTTGCCGAAAGGCTCTTTTTTGTCCAGCTCAAGTAGCAGGAGCCTTTGTGCTTCACTTGCTGACAACAAGGGTAATTTCATGACTTGCGGATTGAGGTAGTGGTGATCACCGCCTGCAACTTTCTCAGTCGAGGTGAAGATTATGCTCGTATTCTTGCTATCAGGAAGAAATTTTGTCATCGCCTCACCGAAATGAATGCCATCGAGGACCAATAGCCAGTCTTGCCTGCGACTGAACCAGTTTCTGACCCGGATGATAAAAGGACTTATCGTAGTCCCGGAGTCGTGATCCCCAGTGCTTGTGTCAATCAGTGCTGCTGCGCGGGCAATGTCCCAGAACCCTGCGCTGAGCTCGCTCTCACTCTTAGCACGGAGCCAGAAAATACCGCCGGGGAAATCGTCTTTGTGATCATATACATATTGTCTTGCAAGATGTGTCTTTCCACCACCAGGCATGGACTGGATTAATACCGCTGATGTCCCTTCAGCTCTTCTTTTCTGATCGAACAGCAAGCGATGCAATTGCTGTAGTTCGACCTCGCGGCCAACAAATAGAGAGTTGGGACGAAACCCGCTGGGTTTGATGAAGTAGGGCGCTTCGTGCTCCTGTGCTTCCATGGAGGGGAGGATTTGCAATGACGAAGAATCTACTGGGGAATTTTTCGGAGACTTCACTAGTCAGCGATGCCTCTGAAACCAAACAGGCAGAGCAAAGATAGGATATGAATACCTCAAACGCATGAAGCAGTTCGTTGGCGGTTGCCCTTCTCAGTGTGACCCTGTTTTTCTTTTCCTGTTCCCAGCACCGCTCAATAGCAGATGGCGCTATCAAAAGTCAATTGGGAAATGCATCATGCGTCTCAGAACCACATACCTTCCTGGGACCACGACCGCAGTGTGGCAGAAACATTGAGGTAACCGGGGGAGTTTTTGCTATCGAATTTTGACATTCCGGAATGGGATGACTCAATCCCAATGTAGGTAACATCCGGAAGCAGAGGCCCCGCGGATAACTGATCAACAATATTCGTTTTCGTCTCATTCAGATCCGTAAGTCGCGATTCGTGGACCATGCAAATCTTGAACTTATCGATGACGTCGAGGAAGTGGATGTTAATGTTTTGCAACGTCTCCACGTTTGATTGTAGTAACTTCGCCTGCTGACTTGCCGATTCCAAGGTCTTTCTTGGTAATAGAGCAGATACCATACGCTGGAGAACGGAACCAAACACCGCACTATCAGACCCAATATGCGGAGTTCCTAGGAACATTATAGCGTATGTTGAAACAAAGATAGATCTCAATTCCTCATTTGACCCTGTCACGGGCAAGTGAGCGGCGAGTTCGAGAGCTCGTTTGACGAGGATACCCCCAAGACTGTGTGCCACGAAAATGATTGGGTGTTCTCCAACCTCTTCGCTCTTTCTTTCTATAGCAAGGTTTTGCAGCAGAGTTTGTGCATGTTGGTGAATCATATCAGTAGTGGGACTGCAAATGTGTCAGATTAGTACTTCATCCTTTAAACACAGACAAAAGTCATAGACGTGTGGTCCAGAAGGCTCGGCGGTTGTGAAGAGAGCGACGACGACGGAAGAACTGGGGGATTCTTTTCTTTTTTTGCTGGGAAGACAAGAGGAGTATCAGGCGAGCAGTTATAATAGGGAACACAAACACATACCTACTGCTTCCAAAAGCATAAACATCGGCATTGTAACCATAAACGAGAACCCTCGCATGCGCGGATTCCAAAGATACTGGAAGCAGCTCTGATGGCCAGAAAGTCCCCTTTTCCGATTGCCAAGTACGCCTTGGATCGCCATTCAGACCATGTACGAGCACAATATCAACCTTGGCATCTGGATGCGAGTACACTTCTGTCACCTCGAATCGTTTGATCTCTTCCACATCGATCTTCATCAAAGTGGGTGTTGACTGGGTGCGCTGATTGTTTGCGACTTCTGATAGGACATCACCCAGTGCGGTCAATTCATCCTCTAGAATCTTTTGGGTTTCTACGGTATTGGAATCTAGGTACGCCGCTATTTGGTCAGTTTCACGGGCTATGCGGACTACGAACTTGTCCTTCTGAACATTGGTCAAGCCATTCCAGCGCAGTTCTATCTGAGTGTACATGTTGGCTTCCCCCAAATCTCCGGAGGGGAATGTTCTAGCGAAACTAGAGCGAAGCATCATATTACGATATGTTTCGAAGTGTGAAGTCGCATGCGGTTCTAGCTCCACAGAAGCGTTCAAACCCCATTGCTGGTTAGTTTGGTATAATATACGTGTGATCTTCAACAGGCGAGAGATGGCAGCTTCGGACAGTCTCTCTGTGTGACTAGGCAAGCTAGCATGCGAGCCTGACGGATCTGGGTAAAATCTAAGATTGCCAGCCAGTTGGTTGCTGTTCTGGGAAGACTGAGACGTAGAGGGAGGAACGGATTCCAGCAATGAAAGTTGCATGGGATAAGACTCGTCACGATCTAATCGGAATGTTTCTGCTATTGATTTTGCCTGAGCCTCGAGGAGTGACTTGTGGCGTACCACTAACTCCACGATGTTTTTCAGGCGCTCAACATATGATGGGTTGAGAGGTACTTGCTTTCGAAAAGTAACCCGATTTGAGGCACGTATGAGGAGGTCGCAGAGTCGGTCTGGCGAGTCAGATTCCGTTGCATTGAGATAAGAAGACTCTTCTCCATCCACAACACTATCCTCGTCGGTAGCATCGCTTGAATGAGAAGCATCGGCTGATTTTGCATTGACTGAATCCGCATCATCGCCACCAGTACCCCATGGGAGACATCTAAGTGCAAACCCATGTAGATGCTTAGTAATGTGGTCGTCCAGAGTTGATGATGAGTGCTCGGCTGCATAGCCACACAGCGGACATTTCTGGGGTTCCAACATCCTTCGTTGGCTGACCTTTGAAAGGGATAATAATTGTGATGCAGTGGAAACACTTGCATGCTCCCTTCTCATATGGCTCTCCCAATCTTCGAAGCTGCTGAAAATGAAAGTCTCATCTGCCGCTGATTTGGTGGCACAGTGGTCGCACACCCAACGAACTACGTCGTGTTGGCTGAGCATATGCTTGAGCAACTCATCAGAGGTGAGATACATCTTGTCTGGTGTTTGACAATCGGCGTGGATACAGATATAAGGAAGCACATCTTGTGCGACATGTCCCCTTGACCCAGTCAATTTATGTGAAACCAAAGGCAGGTCAAACTTACTTCCATCTAGATACCTGCTTTGAGTAACTTGTTGATAATATATCGGCACAGTATGGACACTGCAGGATATCGTCCAAGACAGGTTTTGGGCAGGCGGGGTAGTCTTGAGCTGCGCCTGTGCGTGTAACTTTGGTCATAACGGAGAGTGACTGCGTCTTGGAATCTGTAGCTTGTTCCCACTTAAATTGCGACCCGATATCTGTCGCGGTCTGGACAACTGAGGTGGCAACAATGCTTGGTGCTTGTGAGGATGTGACAGGCTTGTCAGACACAGCTTTCGAAGGGCTCTGAGATGGCAACTCGATTGGGATGTCAGGCAAGGAAATAAACTCCAGTTGCGGTTGCTGAGGCTTTGCCTTTTCTGGTCTTTGCATTGATCTAGTCGCAAATTTGATTCGATTTCTTCTCACTATGTTCGCGTGTATTAAGCGATTTTGGATCGCTGTCAGTCTGCTGGAGTCTGTGATTTGAGCTGTGATGTCGAAGTTGTCCGCAGGCTCTTCAGTACGAGCCTCTATGCTTCCCATAAGAACAATGACAGTGAGTTCTCTCTTGAAATCCTTGAAGCTTTCTTCGTCAAGTAATGCATCTGCCTTCTGGTATCGATAGTTGGCGCCAGATCGTCGAATTGCGGTTGAGATCCGGGCCAGCTGTCCTAGGATCGTTTTGATATTGAACATCTGTTCCGAGAAGAGTCCATCCGCTTTGCCAATACTTGGTAGGGATGCAGCATCTTCGCTGTCACTTGAAAAAGCCGAAAATATTGAATCCATTTCATCTGTATTTTCATCATCGTTCTCCTTTTCTCGTTCGGATGCGACGGGCTGAAGTAGGCTCACAAGCGCTTCTGAAAGACCGTCAAGAAGATCACAGATTAACTCTTGTACCTCTGGGCGGTCTCTCAAGCGATAATCCAAGGATGGCCGGCCACTGCTGATGACTTTGAGACTGGCCGCCCAGAGGTTGAACTCTCCTTGGCGATTTTCAAACCAATCAAGCTCGGAAAAGAGTGGATGCGACAGACATCTCGAGAAGAGGCTCTGGCATACCTCCGCCCTGTGGCGAAGCATTCCCATGGGATCCATTTCAAGATTATATTGCGGCGCTTGAGCTCAAGAGCGCATCCGGATTTGGAGCATCGAGTCCAGTACCGTGCTATTATGGCGTTTGTCGCTGTCTTTGTCAAGAGGAAGACATCCAGGCATCGACGTCGACATGGAAGGGAAAATATCCCAAGCCTCCCATGGCCTAACAATGAAGTATCGCAATGCGATCGATGGGGCTGGCTTTTGTATTGGTGAATACTTTCCGCTTGGAGCTGGCTGACGATGCGCAGTCTGTTCGAGGTTGCATGATGAAGAAGCTTACACGCGCGGTAGATTGGCGGCTACCGGATCACGGGATTTACAGTACTTATGTTCAATTTCAGCAGGATAAACACAGGTGCACAATGCTCGCAGAACAGCTTCAAATGAGTTTCAGAATCTCCCGAATTTGACTTGCACATTTACATTCAATTCATCTATCGAGCGAGAGTCACACCTTAACGACTGATGGGTCAATGGAGCAGGACAGTATATTCTTCTCTCTAAGCAGCTAAATTGCCCCCCCCCCCCCAGTCAACCTGGAACAACGAACACATCGTCCTCGGAGCTGATGTCAACCTTCTCAATTTGGAGTCCCTCACCCTTCAGAGCATCTGCGATCTTTTGACCTTCATCTTCACCGGTATCTACCCCGAAAACGGACCCCTTAGAGAAGGTCTCGTAAGACCACCGTCGATCGAGGAGTCCTTTTGAGATTTTGGCAAGCCGAATTGCCCAAACTATCCAAATCATCAGCATGTCTTTCTTGCCTTCAACGCCTCGGTCATGACAAAAGAACTAGCGGGCTGACTCTTCAGAATGTGTGTGCATGATGAAAGTGCATTATGGCCAGTATAACTTCATCCACCTTCCGTCGCTTGAGGTGAATGAATGGACATTGCAAGCATCGCCCAGAATGTACATGCAGAATGAGCACGTTATACTTACTGAAGTCAGTCGTGATTTGAGCATTAGTCTTGACTTCTGTCTCGTTCGACATTTTCGCATCAAGTCCTGCGCTAGCAACTCCAAGGAAATCACTACAGTAATAAGTCAGCTGTGAGCTCCTCCTCCGGACTGTTGGCAACTTGCACGCCAGGTCCGCCATACACATCCCGCGTTCTCACTTCTGACGTTTTGGACTTAGCACCACGAGCAACAATAATACCTGTGATCATGAACATAGAGGAAGACTGAAATAGTCCCAGCTTAGCTAGGTAAGCTCCCGTCTCATCGTCTTCGACACTATCTTCCACATACGCACCCGTAGGTTGGAAGATGAACGTGTCGAGGGAGGTGAATTCCCAGAAATTCCGGACTAATAGACAAGATCAGTATAAGGTACAGTCCAAGAAGGCGTTTTAAATGTGCAACTCAATGTCACACATGGAAAACACCCCTGGGGAGACTCCTAGCAGCTAAATACAAAACCTCATGCGGATCCGGTTGTATTCAGCATCTGTGGAGAGTCGTACCTGTTTGTTTGAAAGCCAAGCCAGCATCCAACTTTCAATGTCAGAGCTCGGATCATGATTTCGGGCCACAACAGTCATGCAATACCTTAATGGTCAGTCCTGCCGCAGCGGCGATGGGCATGCCTGTGGTTGCAGAAAATTCAACACCCTGCGTCTTATTGATCTCGAAAGTAAGCTCCCGAGCCTTAGTTGGGTATATAGGCATGTCTGGCGGAACGTCTAGCGGGCCGTGCCGATTTATGACATTGTCCAGATGCTGCAAATCTGGGATGAGGTGCCCTAGGCAAATAGGACCTGGAGCATGTCAGCCTTTTAAGTCTTAAATGGTCATGATCCGATGGTTAGTGCACGCTAGAATTGATGCGCCCTTGCCAGGTTGGATTCTACATAAAATTACGACTCAAAGTGTACAAGACTGACTTGCACACTGAAGAAAGAAACTATTTCACGGACGAAGCGGGGCTGCACCCTGAAGAGTTAGAGAATACAACGGGCTTACCGCTGCCACTCACATGCCCGATGCCGTTTTTCGGAATTGCTGGAGGGGGGTAATGCGTCTGCTTAAGGACGAACCAACACTTTGAAGCCATTCCGTCGATGCTGAAGCTCGATCAAAGCGAGACAGGTTGATCTTGAGCATGTCGTTGTTGATTTCAGCCGCACCTCTGTCAGCCCCCACCAAAATCAACTGGCGACTTTACCCGGGCGCAATGTCTCCAACGACATCCATTACCAAGATGACGAGCAGACGAGCAAACCAACGGTGAAGCAAACGAACGTCTGGGACCTCGAGCTGCCGCCGATGCAAGGACACAACAAAGCATCCGATCTCTAAATGAGCCCGTCGGTGTTGCACACTCATGCGGGCTCCCGTATCCAGGCTCGCAGGATGCCAGCGATGGGATTGAAAAAGGCTACAGATGAGACTACAATATCTTTTGCATGCGATGTGATTATTGCGCTGCAAGGAATCGCACGAGAACTTTCAAAGGAGTCAGGAACAAAGGCCTTCTGCAGCCTGTTCTCCGCTGCATTGGAGATTGTGCAAGACTATCTCACACTTGATGACAGCCCAAGAAATGTTTCCAAGTTGCTGGATAATCTGGAAAGACTATGCCAAGTAAGGAAATCAAGATTCGACACTTCACTTACTGACATATCATAGTGGCCAACCTCTGCTAAGACTAGGCCCAGCTATATAACTACAACCGACCATGCACAATATCCTGCCCTAAAACGATTGATGGAGAAGAGGCCAATGGTGAAGAGGGGCATTAAAGATTTCGCATCAGATCCTCGTTCGAAGAAAGACCGGCAGTCTATACTCAAGTTCTTGAATGGGTTCGGAAGGTCCAAGAAGGATTTACTCGTGGACGTTGCCGACCTGGAACCAACGGAAACATCGCGAGAGCAGCAGGACTACCAGGCATATATTCGAGAGCTGTACAATACCCTCGCTACGCACTGCTTGTGTACACAGGGTGGTGGCCGCAAGGAGATATCTGCCAACCTGCGCTTGAACGGATGCTGTTCTCCCGGAGAGCTGGCTGATAGCGTCAATTTTAGACTGTTCTTTCTGGACCATCCTCACCATCATGGATTGGGAGATACATGTCAATGGCAAGATACGCAAATATGCGTCTCGCGAAAGAAACACATCAAGATGGTTGGCGATCATATCGAGAATCACATTAACCTTTCCGGCACCTTAGTATCGGTGGATACATTTTGCAAAATCATCACCAACCGCAACAGATCACAATTGGCACGTAAAGTCTTTCCCTTTAGTCTTCTATCCCTGCAGAGAGTTTGGAGATCTCGGCAATCCCGTCCTCGTCGAAAGGAGAGACGAAGACACGGGAGTCAAGCTCCGTCAAGAATCTGCGAGCTGGCACTATACCTAAGTGTGCAGCTTGATCTGGGAGATTCTAATGCTGGCTAGTTACCCGACTTGCTTCAATATCTTCTCACCTTCGACGAAAACGGACTCCGACTCGGACGCCATTTGCTGGAAGAAACCCCCAATCACTGCTTCGAAGTGAAGTTCTAGATACATTTGCTAACATTGCTGATTAGAGACTGATGATTTCAGAGATTGGCCTCATACTAGAGGGACCTGGCAGTCTTTCACAGGGGTTTATCCTAGGCGCTTCGAGCGTCTCACTTGCTGAGCTTGTCATGATGACAAGACTCTCGCCAAAGATGAGATTCCTCTTGTCTTATTTCCTCGCCAAAGCTGTGTGGCAGTTTTACGATTCCGAGTGGATGCAAAGAGAGTGGACCAAGAATACTGTCCATTTCATGTTTGAACGAAGACCCAAAATGCCGAAAGGAATCTTTATCAACGAGCCTTTCCTTTCCGCCTGTTTCGATGGTCGAAACCAATCTGTCAATCCAGATACTGAGTTCAGATCACACGGTGAGTGAATTTGCCATATTCTAGCGAAATTTCGTCTTCTAGGATCTGTCGCTGCTTTATTTGCGTCCAATATTGGGTAGCCCGTGCTGAGGTAATGTCCAGTTTTTCCGAAGATATTGGCTTTGGGTATCATGCTGCTCGAGATTGAGCTTAGGATCAAAATCGAAGACTACCGAATGCCAGAGGATGTCGATTGCAATGGAGAGCCAAACGTCAATGCTGATCATATTGCTGTAAGCATAGTTCTCTTCCCCTGCTGTATTGATATAGGCTCATATTTTGCACAAGGCCATAGAAGTCTTCAACAATCCCGATCTGTGGGCAGACAAGGACACTTTTAGCGCTCTCCGAGATGTGATCGAGGCTTGTCTGACGCCGGTCAAGTTCCAGCCTTTTAAGAATGATATCCCAGGGCTTCGTGACGCGTTTGAAAATTTTATTGTGAACCCGCTCCACGACCGATACAAGTCTGCATGGGAAGATCCAGACGTGTCCATCCCCCGGGCAGTCAAGCTCGACCAAACCGGCTCGCCTGCCACGGGAGTTGTCAGTGAAAACACTCCTCCCGTATCGCCGTCTCCCGTGCACAGTCTACTACATGCTCCAGTAGCAACTCCATCGCATCAAATGCCATACCATCCATATCCCTCGTACCTGGGTGGCCAAGGATACCCACAGTTTCCCTATCAGCCCATGCAGTAAGTATGCACGTCTGTTATATCCAGTCACATAGCTTACATTCGTTTCAGAAATCCCGTCTCCCCCTCCGTTACTCCACTGTCAGACGGTATCATGTCCAGCAGGTGAGATTCTCGATCACGATGCGTTGCTAAACCAAGCTGATAAAGAAATTAGCTCAAACTTCACGTCCGATGGATGGTTTGGGGAGCTTGATAAGCTAAATTCAGTCCTCCGCCCGAAGCCCAAGGAGAAGGACAATGCGTATAAGCCTATCAAGATAGCAATACTTGATACAGGGGTCAACGAAGCCTATGCCGACAATATAAAGGATTACAAGGATTTTGTGAACGAAGACGAAGAAGATTGGGACGACAGTACAACCCATGGGACTGGGGCATTTCTGCTTGTACAGCAGATCTACAATATGGCTGAGATCTATGTCGGCAAGGTCTTCGAAAAGGCCCACGCAACGGACGATACAGTCGCCCTCATGACGAAAGCAATACAACATGCCCAGAACAGCTGGAATATCGACATCATTATAATGCCTTCTGGGTTCAGCTCAGATGACATGGATCTAGAGAATGCTATTGACCAAGCAAGGCAAGCTGGAATACTCATCTTCGCAGCAGCATCCAACTACGGTAATATGAGCTACATTGCCTTTCCCGGCCGCCTTTACATCGACTTGAAGCTTTTCTGCATGTTCTCTACCAATGCTAGTAATCGGGCATTTGCTGCATTCAACCCGTCCGTACTCGGAAATGCTAGGTACAGCTTCGCCATCCTCGGCGAAGACGTCAAAATTCCGAGGCAGGAAAAGCCTGTCTCGGGGACGTCTTACGCCGCTGTAATCGGGGGTGCTGTCGCGGCTCGCATCTTAGACTTTGCACAGCATAAAGACAACCGGGGACGAATCCGGAGGATTGAGAAGCTCAAAACAGTCGAGGGTATGTCGGCGGTATTTGACACAATGGTGGGGAGTGCCGTCGACAATGGATATCGCTGCATGGCGCCGTGGAAGATTCTTCCTTCTGAAATTAGGGGGGAGGAGATGGGACCGAAAAGATTACGAGAAAGAGCGCATATTTGCGAGACGATATCGCGCGCACTGGAAGAAATGCACAAGAGATGACAAGGCCAGCCTCGATTACTGCAAGTCGATTGTCAACGTCTGTATCGAAGAAGCCACCGGACTCATGGCGTCTTGGTGTGCAACAAGTATCGAAAGTTCTCAAGTCAAGGGAGTATCATTGGGCCCTTGACTATGGCTGGGCTGAGCCCGCTCCTGCATTGCCATAAAGACATCCCACCAAAACTCAGGATGCTTTCGGGTTCAGTTCTTGAGCGCATCTGCGCTGTCAAGAATCCTGACACGTGGTAAGGGAAGTAACGGGTGGTCCTTGTCGATATAGTCTAATGCATAGATCTTCCTCAATGTATAAAAATAATTCGGCAAACTATTCTAAAATCGCAAGTATTAGTATACTATAGGATACCGTAGTAATATCATCTTTTAAGCGTTAGTTTCAAGGAATCAAGAATGCCTAATGTGAATGAGGCTTCACAGGCCTCACCCATCAAACCATCATCTTATCCTCTCGCCTGGAGGTCACCAATCTTTAAATGCTTGGTCACGATGTTGGAGACCACCATAGGCAATTGAAATATGTATCTAGGTCAGTTGGGCACGAACATGTACAGTATATAGTGTGACGGAGGCCACCCATCTCAGCTTCTACAGGGCGACCTATCACAGCGCATTGGAGGCCTAATTCAACTAATCTTCCGGCGATTTTCGCGCAGAGACAAATTGTCTTCATACTATAGCAATCTTAAGAGAGTTTAATAGCTATAGTTTAGAAAGCTCGCTATAGCATAGCCTTACTTTATATAACCCTCTTAGAGATTTTAAAGTTACATTAAACAACAACTACTACTTTTATAAGTATCTAGATACTCTTAATCCTCTAATATTATAGTACAAATACATTAATTATCCTAGAAATACTACTAATTTAAGTGTTCTTCT
>JAJONI010001306.1:0-13124 GCA_022190145.1 Pezicula rhizophila
CAATTAGTACAGAAAAACTTATACTATCTATTATAATAGAGACTGGGATAAGCTTTCCATTATAGCATTATTTTATAGGACTTTAAAGGTCATCTTGAAAAATTTCAACTTTCCCAAAATGTCTCAATAACCTTCAATAAAGGACCTTAGGTTCGGGAGCCGAATACTAATGGTGAGCCACAGAAATAGGAATAATTCCACTGACTCTTCGCCCATAACTTTGTACACATTTCTGCCTCAAATACTATATGTCATTCAGTGCCTGATGATCAAAGTGTGAATGGGTGCAAAATCCTTTCTCATAGTTATGAGATGAAGTGAAATAAGATTTCATGTGAATCAAAGCTAGGTTCATAACTAGGAGGTGGTTATTCACAACCTAGGTCTCCGTTCGAATATAAGTACCTCAGATTCCAGACTTCTTTGAACTCTATAGAACGCAATTATTAAAGTCAGAGCAGCGAGCAAAAGTCCCTTTGATTCCAATTACATCAACAACACCCAAATGTGCGTCCGGTACGTCTTCACTCACAACTGTCACCACGTAGGTCACGGCCCAATTCTACGCTGTCCATATGCCTCATCCTGTATCATCCCACCGCAGCACAAGCTCACAGAAACCTCTCTCAATCTTCCAATATCCTGTCCCTTCTGCAATAACCGTAGCGTCAGCTGTGCCCCAGGAGCAGGAGTTCTTACCACCATGAGTACCAACCTTGAACCACGCTGGGAGATACTCCGAACCTGCTTCATTGAAGAACTAAAGTTGGATGACTGGAAAGGTGGTTACAACTACATGAATGGGAATTGGATACCGATGGCTTGGATACCTAGACCCGGTGGAGTTGTGACAGAGTTGCATATTGCGGAGCTGCAGATGCTGAGTTTAGGAGGACCATGGGAATGGGGGGGGATCGAAAAGATTATTAGGGTCGAGAGCAGGTGGAGACAGAGAGGTCATCGCAGCGCCAGGAGTCGATTACCTGCGATGCTGAGTGAGCTCAGGGGCAGAACTATGGAGGAGGGGCAAAGTGTGCCCTCGAAGTAGACTTACACGCTTTGGTGAGCATCGAATTCATTGAACTTTCAACCTCAAAAGAACACCGTGACAACATGTCTTCCTGAGTCGCTCAATTTGATGAATCCCTTACCAAAGCGCGCCTTATTCAATCCAAGTGAGTAGTCAAGCCAGGTAAACAATCCAAGTCGACTGCCTGAGCTGGCCAGAAGTGAATTTCTCGACAGATAAATTGCCTAAACAGCGAGTTGCTCATGTCAAGTAAGTTAGTTTGTCTAAATTCATGAATTAAGCAATTCATGAGCTCCACAGCACCGGCTCATCTTGTGTTGGAGTTACCGCCGAAACGCAGAGAAGTACTTGTTTACTGTAGGCAAAGAGCAAAAGTAAACGTTTAGGTTTTCCGCATTAAAAGCCACATCAGAGTCAGTAGTCTCTTGCTGAAGTGACCTTGAAACACAGCATTTCCATTATAAGAATTGGCTTCATAGGTACACAAAGGGAATCAATTCTAATGGCCCACAGTGACCTAGCTAAGAGTACATATCCACACAATCTACACCCTACTCCTCTGAAGCAGCCGCACCAGTAATAATCTCGACCAACTCTCCAGTAATGACAGCTTGACGTGTTCGGTTGAACAGGATCTGGTACTTACCGATCATGTCACCGGCGTTCTTCGAGGCGTTCTATATCATGTTAGTAATGCTTCTTGGAAAGACTAATTCTGACACTTACGTCCATAGCGTTACGACGGGCAGATTGTTCACAAGCATGTCCCTCAGCAAGAGCCCAGAAGAGGGAGTTGGCAAGGGCGTATTCACGCATGTTGGAGAGAACTTCATCATCAATCTCGAAGGCAGAGAAGTTGGCTATACGATTGATGTTAGTATAGGTTCTTATGCTGCGGATTGCAGAATCTTACGGGAAGCAGCAATGGCTTCCTCAGAGAAAGCTTCAATTGGGGTGGCCTCGTAACTTGTAGCGTTGATAAACTTGTTGTACACTATTTGGATGGAAGCGTAGTCGGTGGGCAGGAGACTGATTTGATCCGCAACAGCCTGTGCATCGGCGAATGTGGGGATATCTTTTCCAATACCAGCGAAGGACAAGACAATGTTCTTGGAGTTTGAACGACCAAGTTGGGACTTGCACTTCTCTCCCAGTACAACAATATCCGCATTTGGCATGTCAATGAGCATCTTGCGGACGCACTTTGACAAACCGGAATGAATACCACCACAAAGTCCTTTGTCGGAGCTGGAAACAACAATCAAGGTCTTCTTATCATCTCCCTCCAGAGGCTTTGTCTCAGCCTTTTCGAAAACAGTGTTTGATGTTTGTCCGTAGGCTCGCGAATTAGTCATGGCACGTTGGGCACGGGTGAGCTTGGTGGAAGCAACAATCTTCATGGTATTGGTGATCTTTTCGATGTTGCGAATGGACTTCAGTCTGTCCTCGATCTCACGCAGAGTTGCGAAGGTTGCAGCATTTGGGGCAATCGGTCTGCTCAAATCAAACATATTAGCTGTAGTACTTTAATAATACGCAATTCAATTTTGAGCTTTGGGAAGCTGCCATCTCCAGCACCGTTGACGGAGCTCCCTTACCGGGCAGAGGCCACAGCTCCAGCACGCAACGCTGGACGAGCAGCTCTTGAAAGCATCTTGGTGAACAAAGGCGTCGATGTTAGGCCTTCGTAGTTCGAGATTCAATTGACCTGGGTTCGAGATCAATTGATGGGAGTAGTGTACGTCGGGTTCTCGGTTGGTTGCTCTTGCGGCGGGAACGTTGTAAATTCTAGCGCTCACCTTTGGCCTTGAATGCCTCAGGCAGGCACGCCTTAGAGAGAAATCCGTTCTCGACCTTCGATGGAGTCCTCGTCCTTTATGATTCCACGCCTTCCCTTTCTACAACGCTTGCTATTCGAACGTTTTCCCTTTGTCATAGCACGCAAGTCATTGCATATTTCTATTCTACGTGCTCAGAGGCAGGTTCTTACCTTGTCGGCGGTATTTTCGCGCCAACTTCAACATTTATTGACACCTATCCAGCTCTTTTCCAGGTTTCACACACAACATTCCTTCACCTCCGCTGTTCCCAGCTGTCAAAATGAGTTCTAGCGAGTTGTCGGACGACGATATGCCTTTGGCAAGATCGAATGGCCGTGGTGAGTGAGCCAATCTTCCTCCCGTCGAGTACTCAGTGTGCAGCCTTCCACCAGCTCCAACCTAAAAAGCCAGCTCTGGGCCAGCGCCACTCCCTCTTTTCAACATCGAATATTTGTCTTCCGTTATTCACATTCTACCATGGCTGACTCTCTTAACCCAGTCTCCCAGGCCCATATTTCGAAGAGAGTCGACTTAGCCATGGATAAAGTAGCAGATAAAACCGAGCCCGAACCACCAGGAGTCTCAGTTCGGAATGGTCCAGTTGTCGAGAGGATGGACGTTGACGAGCCTGCGACAAATGGAACTGCGAAGCGCAAAGCACGGAGCAGTATTGGCAAGGCTGTGAACTACAATGTGGATGGCAGCGATGGAGAAAGTGATGATGCGCCATTGGTATGCGAACATCCTTCAATATAGTGGTGATTAATTCAGTAGATCACTTTTGCTAATGACAGACATAGGCCAAACGCCAGCGGACAAAGAAGGAGACAAAGAAAGTTGTTGACTCGGATTCTGACGACGAGCCTTTAGCCAAAAAGAGTCATGCTGTCTTACCACCAAAGAATACTGCGTCTGGTTTGGGCTTAGATTCATCCGATGATGATGAACCCCTAACCGCGAAATTATCTAAGCAGAAGGCAGGAATTGAGAAGAAGGCAGAGAAAGAAACCAAAGCAGTTCGCGCTAAGGAAAATGCTGCCAAGAAAGCAGCCCCGAAGAAGAAAGTGAAGAAGGAAGAATCTGACAGCGAAGAAGATGTTAAACCCAAATCTAAGCGGAAGTCAAATGGAATTACAAAGAAGGCGAACGGCGTGAAGAAGGAGGAATCCGACTCTGACGCACCCCTTACGAAAAAGACGACAACGAAAAAGACAAACGGCAAAGTGAAGGCCGAACCCGATACTCCTGCTAAGAAGGTTAAAGCCAAAGATTCCAAAGAGGGCAGTGAGGATGTAGAGGAACCTTATCGTTGGTGGGATGCGCCAAAGAAGGAGGACGAAAGTATCAAGTGGGATACACTGGAGCATAACGGTGTTTCTTTCCCCCCGGAATACGAGCCCCTTCCAAAGAATGTCAAACTGAGATATGATGGAGTTCCGCTCACGCTTTCTATTGAAGCTGAGGAGATCGCTGGCTTCTTCGGCGTTATGTTGAATTCTACGCACAACGTCGAGAATCCAACTTTCCAAAAAAATTTCTTCGCTGACTTTACAGAAGAAGTTAAGAAAACTGGTGGTGCAAAAGACCCAAATGGTAACAAGGTTGCCATTAAGGAGTTTTCTAAGCTAGACTTCAAGCCAATTTTCGAATACTACGATGCCAAGAGTGCGGAACGAAAGGCTCGATCAACTGCAGAGAAGAAGGCAGAAAAGGCGCAAAAGGATGAGCTCGAGAAGCCATATGTGACCTGTATCTGGGATGGCCGAAAAGAGCAGGTTGGCAACTTCCGCGTCGAACCTCCTGGACTTTTCCGTGGCCGTGGTGAGCATCCAAAGACCGGGAAGGTCAAGCGAAGAGTCATGCCCGAGCAAATTACCATTAACATTGGTGAAAATGCTACGGTTCCTGCTCCTCCTGAGGGCCACAAGTGGAAGGCCGTCCAGCATGATAATAAGGCCACCTGGCTTGCCATGTGGCAAGAGAATATCAACGGCGCCTACAAGTATGTCATGCTCGCAGCCAAGAGTAGTATCAAAGGTCAAAGCGATTACAAGAAATTCGAAAAGGCAAGAGAGTTGAAGAAGCACATTGACCGCATCCGAAAAGACTACACCCAGGATCTCAAGTCTGAGCTCATGGCTGATCGTCAACGAGCCACTGCAGTTTACCTTATTGATAAGTTCGCATTGCGTGCTGGCAACGAAAAGGATGCAGAGAATGAAGCAGAAACTGTTGGATGTTGTTCATTGAAATATGAGCACATTACACTGAAGCCGCCGAACACTGTTATTTTCGACTTCCTAGGAAAGGACAGTATTAGATTTTATGATGAAGTCACGGTCGAGCCTCAAGTCTTTAAGAATTTGAAAATTTTTAAGAAGGCTCCCAAGAAGGATGGCGATGACATCTTCGATCGTCTTAATGTAAGTCTCAGTTGTAACCGCTCATTGTATTGCGACTAACTTATATTATCTAGACTGGTCAACTCAACAAGCATCTTACCAACTACATGCCTGGTCTTAGTGCGAAGGTCTTTCGTACCTACAATGCCTCCTTCACCATGTCAACCCTCCTGAAGGAACTCAAGAATAACAATGCCTCAGTTCAAGAGAAAGTCAAGCTGTACAATGATTGCAATCGTAAAGTTGCCATTCTCTGTAACCACAAGCGGACCGTAGGCGCTGGTCACGAAGCTCAGATGGAGAAGATGACAGATAGGATCAAAGGCGTGAAATATCAGAAATGGCGCACTAAACAGATGATTCTAGACGTTGACCCAAAACAGAAGAAGAAGAAGGGTGCCGAGTATTTCGAGCTTGATGATGACCTCGACGAGGCCTGGGTCCTTGAGCACCAAGCTTTCCTTGTACAGGAACAGCGTACGAAGATTGAGAAAAAGTTCGCTAAAGAGAATGAGAAGCTTGCTGCTGAAGGAGAGAAGGAGATGAAACCTAAGGAGCTCAACGAGAGACTCCAGGTAGTCGACGAACTTGAGAAGAAATTCAAGAGAGAGAATAAGACTAAGAAAATTGAGGCTGAGGGCAAGGGTCCAAGTGTCGAAAAGTTTGAAGCCGCCATCGAGAAGATGGACCAGCGGATTGATACTATGTCGCTTCAAGCTGAAGACCGTGAAGGTAACAAGGAGGTTGCTCTCGGAACCAGTAAAATTGTAAGTGTTTTATCCCCTCTTTTAGGAACTCAACTGACCCCAAGCAGAATTATATCGATCCACGTCTCACCGTTGTCTTTGCTAAGAAGTTCAACGTTCCCATTGAGAAGTTCTTCTCTAAGACGTTACGGGAGAAGTTCAACTGGGCTATTGAGTCGATCGAAGATGAAGATGATTGGGAATTCTGAACACACCATTGTATACATTACGCGAACACTCAAGACCTGCGGTGGTCCTTTCATTCATTTTGTATTCTCATAGCGCTGCATTTACATGGTTGGGGAACTAGGGAGGCCATTTAAACAATACGCGTCGGTTGGCTATCGCTGGGTTGGTTGGCTATACGGAGCATCAGATTGGCAGGATGAGGTCTCTTAGAACCAGGACTCTTAGTTGCTGCCACGCTTCTCCATCTGATATTCTTCTGGTAGTCGTTTGCCTAAGCTTCAGCCTGATTTTGTCTTCATACTTATTTTGCAAAGACAGGTTGGACGCAACGCCATATGCCACGGACTGGATTAAGACAGGAATCATAGCAAATAGAACGAAATTGAAATACATTTTACATTTTGGCTGTTCTTGCACTAGTTGATATCAACATTTACAGGGTTCTGGCGCGCTTATTTGGCGCTTAATAAAGCTTTGAAGCTTATTACCATTTTGGGACATCACTTAATTCTCATCAACAACATTTCATTCTTCTAACCTATTCAAATGTGAATAATGAAGCCCCTATCACCTCTCTTAGCCGCTTTACGAACACGCCAAATTAATGGATACATTTGTACAAACTGCACACGGCAGCTCCGTCGTCAACGCCGGAATCACACCACTAGCTCATCCACATCTCAGCCCAACAGCAAACCTGAAATATACGATGTTGTTTGCGTAGGAGGCGGTCCCGCAGGATTGAGTCTCCTCGCTGCACTCCGCTCTTCACCAGCAACCTCAACCCTAAAAATTGCACTTGTCGAATCGCAGGACCTCTCCAAGACAAGATTATGGAGTCCACCAGCTGGACAATTTTCGAATCGATGTAGCTCGCTTACGCCAGCCTCTGTGCGATTTTTGGAAGGTATTGGGGCTTGGGCGAAGGTTAGAAGTGAGAGAGTTTTGGGATATGAAAAGATGATTGTTTGGGATGGGGTTAGTGGGGCGGGTGTGAGGTTTGATTGGAATGGTGCCCAGGAGCAGCATGTAGGGAAGGGGAGGACGATTGCGTATATGAATGAGAATCTTAATTTGACGAGGGGCTTACTAGAAAGGATTGAGGAGTTGGGTGGTGTGGATTTCTTTGATGGGCAGAAGGTTGAAGGTATTGAGCTGGGGGTGGAAGAAGAAGAGGTTGACATGAGTGGATGGCCTGTTGTCGAGTTGCCCGGTGGGAGAAGGCTAGCTGCTAGGTTGTTGGTTGGTGCTGATGGGGCAAATAGCCCTGTGAGGACTTTTGCGGGAATTGAGAGTCGAGGCTGGGATTATGAATGCCATGGGGTTGTGGCTACGTTGGCACTTGAGGAAGGAAGTAAGACTGCGTACCAGCGTTTCTTACCTACGGGTCCCGTTGCTATGTTGCCTATGCCGGGAGATTTTGCTACACTTGTTTGGAGCACTACACCTGCTCTTGCAGCTAAGTTGAAGAGTTTGGCGCCGAAGGACTTTGTTGCCTTGGTTAATGCTGCATTTAAACTTAGTGCTACGGATTTGGAGTATCTACATACGCTGGATCAGGGACAGGTTGATGAGGCGGTTTGGAGGGAGCAGCATACACCTTTTGACATGGAACGGGTGCCTAAGAAGGTTGTTGGCGTACAGGAAGGCAGTGTTGCTTCATTCCCCCTCAAATTGAGACATGCAGATACATATATCGGCGAAAGAGTAGCTCTCATCGGTGACGCAGCACACACCATTCATCCTCTAGCAGGTCAAGGCCTCAACCAAGGACAAGGCGATGTGGAAGCTCTGGCCAAGACCATCGAATACAGTGTCACACATGGCATGGATATCGGAGTTCGTATGAGTTTGGAGCCCTATCAAGCCGAGAGATATACAAAGAATCATGTGCTTTTGGGCGTTTGTGATAAGTTACATAAGTTGTATGCGGTGGAGAGTGGACCTCTTGTTGGGCTGAGGAGTTTAGGTCTTAGGGCTGTGGATGCCATGGTGCCAGTCAAGCAATTTTTTATGAGGCAGGCTGCTGGGGATGGGGTTAGGGGTTTGTAGGGTCATGAAGACCTCTGAGGCATATATATGCTAAGTCTTGTACAACGCGTAAATTTAGGAGTAGTGTATATTAACAACATGAAGTGAATCACGTAAAGTCACGACATTCTGGCAAAGTTGTACTCCATTCTTAACCTATCGAGTGCAAGTCGGGTACTATGTTGCTTGAAGCCCTGAAATTTACACCAGGCTTCTAAACATTGGTTATAAAGAGCATATCAAACGCCAGTTGAAAATGCAACTACACCGTCTCTCCTTCACTGTACACCGGCGCTCCGTACCCGAGTATATACCCATACTACAAAGAAGTCAACCCAAACGCCATGCAACCTCAACAATTGCTCGCTCGCTTCTGTATAAGCCGTCGTCTCCAAGCACCCTATATTTTTCACCTCTTTGTTTCGTCTCTCAGACAGTATTATCATGATAGTAAAAGTCGATATCCCTCGGTCTCTTCTTGTTATGCTTCACAAACCCCTCGTCACCTTCCGGGCGCTCATTTTTCGTGTTTCCTGTTAACATACTTTGAAGAGACATGGCTATGCTCTCCACGTTTTGAACTGGTGACCAGCCTTGTTGACCCAGAAGATCAAGGCAAATTATGCCGTTGGAGTAGACGTGGGGATGCATAGGGATGGGACGGTCTGGTAGCTTGGTAAAAGTTACTTCTGGGGGTTCTACATTAAGGTATTGTTAGTTAATGGCGCCATGAAGGAGGGGGGGGGGGGAAGAGATAAAGATGAACCGCAGAACTCGAGTGACGTTCACTTTCCGAGTCCATGACCACCTTTCGATCTGGGCGAGAAACATACCTATTGGATATGAAGGGCTGAATTTGAATTTTAGTCGGTAGGTTTGCCCTATGTATAATGGGTTCGCATCGAGGACTTTGATGTCTAGGAACCATTCGTCGAAACCTTCTGCGCTGACCAGCGTGATTCCATCAGGTAAGCTGCCATGGATCTGCGAGAAAGGTCAGATAATAAACCGAGAGAATTTATAGTGTGCCGATTAGAAATTACCTTGGTTAACTCTTTTGCCAGTCGTTTTGATGCGAAAGCCATTGTGTTGGATCTGCGGCTGTGACGAGGCTGCCTACCAGGGTTTCCTCGATGTAAGTTATCTTACAGGATAGTTTTCTGGACGTGGCAGTATATTCTATCGCTGGTAGGCTTGTACGTATATTGCGTTGAAAATTACTGGGTGAAAGGTGAAAGCCGAACTAAGGTCAGGTCGAGTTCTAGAGATTGACGTTTATGGCGGAGCAGTCCTGATGTTGAGGACGGACTTGGTTATCGATTAAATACTTGGCTAAAGGCGGCGGGCGAGGCACGGCTTGCTTGATTCATCACATACGGAAAGGTACAGGGGAAAAATGAATGTTCTGGTTATTTGAGGGAACGAAATAATAGATTATTAATTTTGAACAGCTATCTTCTATTGAGATATAAAACATGGATTCGGGCAGTTCACTTCCAACTACTTCATTCAGTAGCTCAGTCAGTTAGTTCAAGGACCTCCTCACTCACCCACCATATGCCCATGTCGATCGATATAGCCGTAACGGAAATGATAAAATTGATCTCTTAACGAAGAATTTCGGACGATAGATATGTAAATAGACGCTAGTCTCCTGTTACCCTGTCACCCATATATTAAATTTATGTTTTCTTAGACCGAAGTCAACCACAAAGTTCTGCATGTGGGTGTGTTCCCTTTCCGACCAATGTACGAGCACCAAGATCCATATCCGTGCTGCTATACGAGTAACTGTCGCAACAAGGCTGTCGCATGATAGATCATAGCACTGAGGGGTCAGTCAGTACTGGCTGTATTTCGAAACTTGCGACGAACAAGCGGCTACTTACACAGCCAAAAAGAGATGAAATGATTTATTACTACAAGGCCTTTTCTTCAATACTAGACTTCTTCCGCCTCAACGGGCTAAAACAACAATAATGTTTCCTCGTTCTGACAATAATACAGTAGTAGTAGTAGCAGTAGTAGCAGTAGCAGTAGCAGTAGTAATCTGCAACAGTCGTCATTCTTCTTCTTTCAGACCTTTAAAGCAACGCTGATGATCTGCACTAACAAAGTCCCCTGGAGTGGCTGAGTGCCCCTCAGCTCCCTCTACCCTGCCACGACGACGAGCAAGGCAGACCATGAACTCCTCCTATTATTCTCAGCCCTCTTGCGCAGTTGTCAGACTCATTGTCGTGCACACAATAAAAAAAAACAAAATCCATATCTTCGCCCGCTCTCCTACCTAATCCCTCCCAAGCCCTTTTTATCCCAAGTTTTCCATCCCCCACCACCAATTCTCCGGGCACCTTTTGTGTTTGTTATTCACGGCACGAGTAGGCTATTCCCCTCTTGACCCCACTACCATCCTTTCACAGGCTTCAACTCTCTTCTGAGCCTCCGACAGCCGCACGCGCAACATCTTCCTTCAACGTGTAGAGACGCGACAAGGAGCAAAAGACAATTCGTGTATTTGAGTTTGCAGTCTCAAAATTGGCAAGCACGATGAGTTGTGAGTGACTTCTCCTACTCTTTCACCCGGCTCCTATGTCAATATCCTCCCAATTCAGCTACTACTACTACTACTCTCTCTCTCTCTCTCTCTCTCTCTCTCTCTCCTGTGACATAGCTCAATATTCCCTAAAGAACGCTGAATATCATTCTCTTGGTCCCTAACGTCTTTTTCCAACCCTCATACTAACCTCTCCAGTCTCCGGTATGCTCAACAAGCTTCACGGCCAGCCAGAAAGTTACGATAAGAAGTGAGACTCCTAGCCTTGTGCAGTGAGAACACTACTGACCATTCAACAGATCAAAGTATCGATTTGGTCGAACGCTTGGAGCTGGTACCTATGGAATCGTTCGCGAGGCCGAGGGGCCAACAGGAAAGGTTGCGGTTAAGATTATCCTGAAGAAGAACGTCAAGGGAAATGAGCAGATGGTATACGATGAGCTTGAAATGCTGCAGCGGATGAAACACCCACATATTGTCCGATTTGTGGATTGGTTTGAGTCGAGGGTATGATATGGTATTCTTATCGAAGGACGTGATGACTGACTTTTGGCACAGGACAAGTACTACATCGTTACTCAACTAGCGACAGGAGGAGAATTGTTCGACCGTATCTGCGAGCAAGGAAGGTTTACTGAGAAAGATGCTTCACAGACGATTCGACAAGTTCTCGAAGCTGTCGATTACCTACATGACAATAACGTCGTTCACAGAGGTCGGTTTGCGCATCGCCCAATTTTAAACTATAAACTAACAAAAGCCTTAGATCTCAAACCTGAAAATCTACTCTATCTTACAGGCGATGCACAATCCGACCTAGTCCTTGCTGATTTTGGTATTGCTAAGATGCTCGACTCGAAAGACGAAGTCCTTACCACAATGGCTGGATCCTTCGGGTACGCCGCTCCAGAAGTTATGCTCAAGAAGGGCCACGGAAAGCCCGTAGATATGTGGTCCCTGGGTGTTATCACATATACACTTCTCTGCGGTTACTCTCCTTTCAGAAGCGAGAACCTTCAAGACCTTATCGATGAATGTAGCAACGCCAGAGTCATTTTCCATGAGAGATACTGGAAGGACGTCAGTGAGGATGCGAAGGACTTTATTGGGCATCTGCTCCAACCCGTTCCAGAAGATAGATCATCTAGCAAGGTATGGAATCTTAATTGTGAGACCGCTTGGTAGGTTCAGAGATACTAACTAAGTAACAGGAGGCTCTACGTCACCCATGGCTCAGTGGTGATACTGCCACCGACCACAACTTGCTGCCCGAGATCAAAACCTACATGGCCAAGGCCCGCCTTCGTCGTGGTATCGAAATTGTAAAGCTCGCCAACCGTATTGAGTCGTTGAAAATGCAAGAAGACGAGCCTGAAGACGGCGATGTGCCTGAAGATGCAACAGCCGCTGCTACTGCAGCCCCAGCCCTCTCCTCTCCCGAGGCGGGTGCCGAATCATCAAGTGGAGGGGCAACAAGGGAGAAGCGAAGTCTTAGCAAACTTACGAAGGGAGCTATTTTTAGAGAGGTAGTGCTTGCGAAGGTTAGGGAGGCTAAGGAGGCAGAGACAAAGTTGAAGGTTGAGAAAGAAGCCCAGGAGAAAGAGGCGAAGAGGAAATCTTGGGCCCCTGAACAAAATTAAAGTGGATGAATGGTTTCAGAAGGGTTGATACTATGTGGGAGATTTGCTCTTGTCGTTTGCATGATGAGTCTGAATGGAATTGAAACGGACTGGGTTGATACCCGATAATTGGATCATGGATACCTGCTTGTGGTCCTCTTTTTTCTTGTCTTTTGTGCTGGATGGAATGGGGACTTGGTTACCCGAGTGAATGAATAGAACGAAAGCATAGTACTTAATTTTTTTGTTCGATTCGTTGTCAATCAATATGTTGATCAATCTTTAGTTGTGAGTTAACTAAGTCATTGCCTGCTATCTCGAGGCATGAAGTAATAGCACTTAGAGTTGAGATTCAGTAGTGTCTTACTGTCCTGAAGGAATTGTAATTAAGTTCTTATTCAATATTGATTGATGTTTGCAGGAGCAGGAGGGAGAAAGGTGTGGGTAGAGTTGATGTATAAGGTAGATACAAAGCTTTGATACGCCTCCTCGCCTATGTAAAAGCGGATGTAATGGCGGCTATTGATAGAATGATTTGTTTACCTCCCTGGTGTTAAGTTATTATCCTGCCTAAGTGATTGAATTGGTTTAAGTTTCTGAGTTGGTATAACAAGGAAAGTATAGCCACTTTGAAAAAGACGAACTAGCTATAGTAACTAGGATATTTGTAGAGTATTCTATATGCCTAAATAGACAACTCTATCTAAGTGATTAGGGTATGGATTATGTAAAT
>JAJONI010001307.1:0-13103 GCA_022190145.1 Pezicula rhizophila
AGTTGTTATTTCCCTTCCTGTTATCACCTTTTTTTTCCTGGGGAGACGGGAAATTAAGCGAGTTATGATATACTTCTTTTTTCTATGTGTTCATGTGGATTTTTAGAAGGTTGGCTTGGCTTAAGGAATATATTTCAATAGCGCTAAGTTTTTTATAGGAAGATAGATAGTCAGCTTGGTACTGGGATATAGCTGCGGTACTATGGCTACCGAATACCTGCAGTAGATTGTTTGTGTGAAGCTATACGTTTCTTCTCGATAGTAGTCGAAGAATTCCAGCTACTAAATGGTGTTAATGGGTGACAGGTATTGTGGGTTGAGGGCAAAGTTATATTTCTTACAGCAATACCCATATGTATCTATGTAACTATCAGAACTCAAAGGAAACAGGCTGTGGCTATAGAGCATACTGAGCTTCGATTCCTTGCGCCTCTTCCCTACTCGGCAATACTGAGCAAGAAGAATGCTTGCATCCGCTCCAACGCAGGTTCGTACATCTCACCCGGTATAAGCTGACTAGCCAAATTGATAAAATGCTCACTAGCCTTAACTTCTCATACCGTCGGATGAGACTGGGAGTAAAGCGAGCCGAAATTCTAAGTTTCGAGAGAGGTAGGAAAGGACTGATTGACCGCCTACCTTTTTCGAGGCGTTCGAGAAAGAGAGCTTTGGGCATAAATTCTAAATTACATGGTGTAAGTGATGATGTTAGACATGAGAAATGCCATTAGAACGGACCGAGTTGGATGCATGTTGTACCGAACGTTTTGCATCTTTCCACCTGCTCATCATATGGTGGAAGCAAATCCCATAGGTCCTGAGATGAAGAGGCTGACGATAATTTTGGGTCTACGACAGAAGGTGGGAACTCGACCTTTCTATAGTAGATTTCTAGGTTGTAGTAAAGGAACGTCAGTCGTCAGTACCAATACCGTGGTCTGTGAGTTTTCTAGCATTTAACATCTAGTGACTTCTGGGGTATTGATACGCCTTTGAAGCAGCTCCAATTCTAAAGTGGATGGAAGACATCATGTTAGAGTACTAGCGTCGCTGAGATTCATCTCAGAGAACTTGAGTCTCTTCCTCCGGAACTATAACACATAGTATCCATATGCATTCCTACGACCTCGGGGAAGCAGACGAGATAAACTTACCTCACGATCATTATCGTACCTATCCAACACACGAAGTGGACAATTATATTCATCTCACCATTCAGCAGCAACTTGCGGGCCTGCGCCTCGGCAACTCTAACATAGTGGCCGCGCGTTCTCATGAACGCATGTACTTTTTAGTCTCTGGCATCTATGTATCAATCGTCAGCCACCTCGTTTTCAATATTCCATTCTAAAGTCTGAGAGCCGATAAATCTAATCAAGAGATTCTAATAAGGAAGGTAGTATTGCCTTCGACATGCAGTGGGAGCTCTCCTTGTAGGTGGTGCGCTAGGACCAGCAAGAGAAGCGGGTGCGGCTTGAGTGTTGTTATTCTTAACAGTATTTGATACAGGAGACGATTTTGTTGTGGTACAGGCTGTTGTTACCATCCCCGGTGTCCCCAGTTGAGATTGGTGTGGTTGTGGACAGAATTTGTCGGTACGGGTTGCTGCGGTTGAAGTGCTGGGTTGTTCAGGGCATTTTGATGTCAATGCTACTCTACCATGCAGGAAGTGGCATCCGGTGTTTGGCAAACGGGAATACCAACGACATGGTTATGCCGTATTCTCTATGCGTTCTGGCGCGGGGCAAAGATATGCAACAGAGAAGAGATGGTAAAACGTAAGGATTTTGTTCTCAACAGATAAGATGCGGCGCAGGATAGCAGCGGTTGGGGGTTTGCGACGTTCCTACTCCTGCTTCCTTGTTCGTCCTCTCTTATGTGCCGTAGAGTGCTATACGCTCATATGCGAACTTTCAGCCTCTCTCTTAAATAGAACATATAGGCAGACCCTAAAGTTACTGATAGCGAAGAGCTTTGGGGACGTAAATCGTAAATCAAGGAGCTAGATTAAGGTTGGTGCCATCGTAGACTGTGAGTGATATAACTGGGTTGATATACGTACCAAATCCAGTCTATGAATGGATACGATAGGGCGATAGCGGCTAATATGCAAGCCGGACAGTTTCTTCGAAAGCATTGGATCCTGTACAATTGAACCCCCTGAAGATATATTTCCTCCTCGATCTCTGGTACAAATCCTAGATAAATATCGAGACTTTTAATTATTTTCTGGAGATAATGCCGGAAATTGTATGGGAATAAGCGGAGTTTACAACCAAGCTTGGGTTGGTTTATCAAGCGAGTTAGATTCCAAAGCCCGTCTTTCTCAACCTCCTGCAACGCAACTTTGTTCCTTGTTAAGATACCTGGTGCCGTTTCCCTCGGATTCTCAACAATGCGCACATGAGTGGGGTTATTGTCTAAACCCATGGATTGATAGTGGAGAGATGATAACAGGATCTATTACTCTCAATTCCCAGTCAACACACATCTCAATTGTTCCAATTCTTCAGCAGCATTTCCGCCTTTGGACTCCTCACTTTAAAATCACAATCAAAATGCGCCGGATGGCTACTCAAACCCGTGCTAAACTTGACAGTAGGCTCAACAGGCTTCCCATCAGGACCAATCGGTTTACTAATATCAAGTGTAGCAATCAGAGTCGTTAACGCAATCCATACACTTGCTTGAGCGAGATGTCTTCCCACACATATTCTTCTTCCAAAACCAAATGGTCCTTGTAAAAAAGGTTCTCCCGCGCCTCCTTCAGACTGAGGCGTGTAGCGATCTGGGTTGAAGAGTTCGGGATCTTTGTAGATGGATTCGTCTCGTGACATGGCGTAGGCGTTGAAATAGACATTTGTTCCTGCTGGGATGAGCATCCCCTCATAGATATCATCTTTGATACTTCTATGTGGTATCCCAACCGGTGAGAGAGGTCGCCATCTCATGATCTCTTCGACAATAAACTTCATATATCTCAATTCCGGATTCTCTCTGTCTTTCAGGGAAGGTAATCTGTCGGTTCCAATTACGCGATCTATGATTGAGCGGGCCTTAGAGAAGACAGATGGGTTGAGAAGGAGGTTGAGGATGCCGCCTATGGTTGTTGTGTAGGTTGTATTTGAGCCAGCAATGAAAATCGAGGCTGCTGAGCCATTGATATCTTTCATTGTGAACTCGTTTGGGATGCCAGCTTTTTCGTTCGCTTCATGCTGTTCTAGAAGAGGATAGACAAAGGAGGAAGTCATTGCTCTTCCAGCTTTCTATTCACACGTCAGTCGAAATTCAGAAAGGGCAGATATATTATACGTACGTATTCTTCTCTGACATCGGCAAAAGGAATATCGTGAAGACGCCTAATGGCCCAACCCCATTCCCTGGCATGCTTCAAATGTTGTGATCTTACTATCCAGTTCGGAAAATTGGCTAGGAAAGGAAAATAATCCACAACTGTAGCCCCAGGTGACCCACCCTTCCCTGTAGCCATATTCGCATCGATAGCAATCTGAATATACGGATCATCGTCCCCAGACAGTGTAACCCCGAATCCAATCCTCAGAACAATGGCAGAAGCAAATCTCCGGAGTTTGCCTTCATATTGCGAAGGCTGCTTCACAATACTGTTAATTGCTTGCCGAGCTTCATGCTCTTGTAGGCCTTGGTATTGAATGACATTTGACTTTGTAAATCCTTTTTGTAGCAGTGCTCTATGCGCCTTCCACCTCGCACCCCATGGTAGGAATGTCAATGTCAGACCCCATCCCATAACTTCGAATAGTACAAATCGCGGTCTGTCGCAGTAATTAGCACCTCGTTTGGAGAGGAGCTCATCTGCAGCTTTGACACTATTAAGAACAACAACATGAGTGTTTAGTTGTCGGAAGTAGAGAAGGTCAGAATCTGTGAAAACCTATTTCAGTGATGCTTGCTTTTCAGTTTTTGGGAAAAGAAGAATCCATGAGACTTACTGTATTCTTTGGATAGTTTTTGGTAGTAGAGTTGGGGATTCTCCGAGGGAACAATTCTCATGTGTCCAATTATTGGCTCGCCTTTTGGTCCTGGTGGAAGAGGATATGGACTCAACTTCGGGATAGATCTCCATGTTACCAAGAGGATCGTAAATAGGCTGATGAGAGCAATGCCGAGGCCGCTTCCCAAGGGTAGCTCAACCATCCTTCCAAGCCTTCGCTCAACTTACTTTCGTAGACCAACCTCTGTTAGCAACTATGTTAGCATCAATCAGTTGCAAATGGCACCGATTTGAGGCTCTCTATAGAGTTGATGCTTTTATCTTTGCATCTGAGTACATTGCTTAAGATTATTGAGAGCCGCGAGCAGGTTCGTCCATAATTGCATGCTGCAATTCTAACACCTCCACTTTTACAGCCTCGTGCATATCTGACTGTTCCAAATGCCGAAATGTATAATAGGTACTGCTATTTTGTGGCACAATATGCCGGTTTCCCGAAGAAGGAGAGTCGCGATTACGGTAGTCCAATTAGGAGAGCATGTAATCCCCGATCGTATCACATGCTATAAGTGTATTATTCAATAGATCAAACCAAAGCACTTTATTTCCTATAACTAACTTTGCAGGGATACTCAAGAACTTCCCTTTTTCATTCAACAAAAGCATGTATTGTTTAACGACTTTGTTTATATTCCCATCTTATTACTCCTTACACATGACTGTAATAAGTGAAGGGGGGCGTTTCTGTACTAAGCGAGGTCCGCTGTAAGAACTCTAATGTACTAAAGATCTTCAACGATTAATACCATTCGAGGGATCTTATATAAACTAACTTAATGCAACAAAAGTATAAGTTGTAACTAAGTTCTATGCTACAGCGAGGCAACAAAATAAGGACCATAGTCGGTTCACAAGAGATATTTGGAAGGTATATAGATAGTGGTGCCTTACTTGGGAGTGTCTACCAGCATGTAAACGCACAAATCACCAACGACACCTCCCCATGATAAAATATACCCAGACATCAGCGCAGTCATGTTAATTATCGTAGGTGCTTTAGGAGGCGGAGGGACGGCTTTGGCTTTAAGCCCCTTGCCAGCGTATCAGACGGTAATGACTATGAATGTATGGAGAACATTGTAACCACCGAAAGCTATGAATATGGCAGTTATAATGATTATTAGAATTCCGGCTTCTTTACTGATCTTTTCAAGATTCACTACTGCTAAACATTGCCCACCGATAGAAGAGGCGATTACACAGAAGCCGACTAAAGTGAGCATTGTGAGGATAGTTATGATGATGTTTTGGCGGAATTCAGAAGAGGATAACGAAGAATATTATCAAGAACGTATTGCGAAGACTAAGACCATAGAAGAAGGTAGGGACAATGTCAGTTCCAATCCTATAAGATAATTAGACAGATCGTTCTAGTACATACGGTACTAGGCTCAACATAGAGGCTGAAAACCCGGTGAAGACGTTGAAAAACTCATGTCTATCCGATCTTCAACAGTGACAGGCGTAGTTCCTCAAATCTCAACTCCATGATGAAAAATTCGGTCCTATATAGATTCTCCTTCTTCAGATAGAGGGGCGGAACCTTTTTCAATAGCCTCAGTATCTACCAAGGAGCTCTGGGCATTCTTCTCGATATCTCTGGTTGTTGAGAATTCTGCTACCTCTAGGCGTAAAATTACGAAAAGACCTTTTTAGTTGTGCTATCTCCAGTGCTTCTTGATATCATTTTCATACATGGGTGAACATAATGTTGTGTGAATTTCCTTTTATCTTACCCTACGAGATAGTATTGCCTTGGGTATGCAAGATACTCTAAAAATATCACCGTACATCCGCGGTACCTCCGTACTTATCCTTGTAATTGTGTTAGGCATAAGGCTGGCTCGTCTCCCAGATATCGAGATAAAAACCGGCAGATATAGGCCAACCAGTTAGTTCTTTTATGCTTTGTACCGTCTGTTTTTGCAATACTAGACACTAACTAGCTCTGTAATAATTGCTTTGAAAAACATCATTCTGAATCCCTGTCTGTTGAGATATAAGAGACAGATTTGAGTAGCTTACTGGGTTTGCAGGCTCAATTAAAATGATATCGTACAAAGCACTCTGTACGGTAGTTGATTACACATTGTACTCATACACCTGCATATTTATGTTCACTCTTGCCGTTTACTTCTCATTCCGGAAGAATAGGTAAAAGAAAGTGGCGAGGTACTGGTAGCTGTGAATCGAGCAGGTTGAAAGAATAACAGTCACATGTCTAATTTTCGGCTGTTCAGGTCTAGCTCCACCTACATCTTTCACTACCCACACGTCCACTTACTTTGCCAAGTCAGCTATGAATGTGCTCGATGGGACATATGTAAACGCGTCGACGACCATTTGGCTTCCTTGTTTCGCAATTACAGCACCCTTTGGACATGACCGCCGATGAGAACTACTTTCTTAACCCTCAAGGTTAGGGTCAGCGGTTGCAACTATTCCCGGTTTACTCTGGTTAAGTATTTCGGGCTTTTTCTTATAATCTATATACCGTATACTGCTCGAGTATCGAGAGAAGGCCGCCGTGGTCAGGTTCGCAAAGATTTTCGCAACTTCGCCATTTGCCTTCAAATAAAGCTGGCACGCTACAATGAACCTGTGGCGCTGTAAGTTAGTCGGTTTCCCGGCATGAAGTAGGCCACATTGATCTTCGAGCCAAACCGATGAAGCAAGATGTGGACATCGAACACGTTGAGCTGCTCGGTGAAGTTATCTATGCTTACGGGGATCTCTCGAGCTTCCCGGTTCTGCTGAGGCTGCACCAGCTGGATTATCAGACCGCTCAAGCAATGTCACTGACATTTAGCCAAAAATACTAACGACAAGACTTGGAGTCTGCTGGACTTTGCACCACGAGCTCAAAACTGTCTTCAGTCACGTTTCGTTTGTCGGCCCCGCTACCCCACCATTGTGCCGACGAAAACTGACCATGTATCTCTCGACATCAACAATGCCAAGCACCACAACACCACGATAGCACACGACTTCGGTGGCAATATCTTCACTGTTTCTCATAGTGCCAGCACTTCATACAATGGTGGAAGAAACCCCTCGGACAAGCTACCAACCAATTCACCCCGATGTTCGCCCGCGACTCGACCCCGAATACATTGCGTTCCATGAACAATACCTACAATACATTCCCTCGTCGGAATCAACCCCCTGGGATCCAGCTTGCCGTACTGCAGCCTCGCCCTCAGCATTTGGGTCTTCAGATCCAGTCCCTATCGACAGCATACGCGACTACCCATATCGAAAATATGCTACTCCTGAGAGTATTGCTGAGCATCGAGAGATTGACGATCAAGAAAAGATCCGCATATTTACGCCCCAACGCCTTCCACCCAGTTCTGGGTGGCCGGTGCTAGTTTGGTTCCATGGCGGTGGCTGGACAATGGGCGGTTTGAACAGCGAAAATAGTTTCCTGACGAGGATCTGTAGGGATGTACAATGTGTTGTCGCCAGCATCAATTATCGTCATGCGCCTGAGAATCCATACCCAGCTGCAATTGATGACTGTTTGAAGGGCTACGAATGGATAGTGTCCGAGCAAGGACTAAAGGTGTTGCGTATTGATGCTAAGAGAGTAGCAGTCGGTGGCCTATCTGCGTAAGTGACCATATTCTGAAATTATGTATGATAGCTAACTCAATTGAACGGATTAGTGGAGGAGGACTCGCAGCGGTACTTTCCCTGAAGGCAGCACACTTAAAAATCCCAGTCCCAACTTTCCAGTTACTTCTACTTCCAGTCATCGATAATACCGCTACCGCTTCCACGATCTGGGCTTCGAATGCACACGCTCCATGGCTCACACCCACACGTATGACCTGGTACCGTCGCATGTACCTCCCCAATGAAGAAGATTGGAAGAAATGGGATGTATCGCCAAATTTTGCGCCCAAGGAGTTGCTTGAGAAGAGCCCAAAGACGTTTATTGCAGTTGCGGAATGCGATATCTTGTGTGAGGAGGGTAAGGCTTATGGGAAGTCGTTGAGCGAGGTTGGGGTATTGGTCGACGTCAAGGAATACAAGGGCAGTACGCATTCGCTACTGATTCTAGACGGGTGAGTAATACCCAAGGAGTACCATATAAATTTGCTAACAAATTGCAGTGTTCTTGCTCGAGGACGACAGCTTGTGATAGATGTAACAGAAGCTCTCGTGCAACAATTCCATAAGTTGTAAAGGACTCTCTTCTCCCGTCTTTCCGCCTCTTCTGTGGCCAAACTCCGTCTTCGAGCTATCGGAGCTATCAAAACCTTGACCAAAGCCGAGTAGTCTGCTAAAATCACCCAGCAAGGAAACTTTTCTTGCAGCTGATAAGAACAGTGGAGTGACGGTGAAATACGAGGAAGGATTTGAAATAACTTATGCAATTGTAGCGGTGATTGAACCATGGAGCATGTTCAGATCAATGCCCTACAAGCTTTCAACAAAGGCATCCATCCCTTTTAGACGAGAAAAATGGTGATATGAGAGCGAGAGACCTCACGGGACATATCATAGCCGTCCAAGCCTAAAAATCTTCACGGAAGTGGAGGCACAAACCTGGAGATGGAGCATCCCATAAAAACAGTGGGCTCCTCGCCTACTTGTATCCCAAAAAGTTATCCTCCGAGTGAAAAGGTCATGGCCAGGAGAAAATTCGGCACAACAAAGAGAGGTAATTCGCCGCCAAGGCTACATAACATAATCATGATTGGTAAGGATGCGCGCCGACAGGAACGGTACCTTTCAGTTTTCTCGAATGATTCGGCGGCGGCGTTCCTGATCTCAACTCACACTACTGTGGGCAGTTCTACAGGCGTAAGTCTCGTCATTTTTAAGCCTCGGCTGCTAAGGAGAAGGTCCTTTTTCCTTTTGGCGACAACAATAATCGGAAGATAAAAAATAGATGGCCCGACTCGCCATTAGTGACATTTACTAGCTAATGCATTACTCGCACAAAATGAGCACACAAGTCAGAAAAGGCTCAGATTACGTTAACCCCAAATTTCGGCGTTTAAGTGGCATGGCATGGAGTCTCCAGTTCAACCCCACTGGCAACTGGAATGCAGACTGGGTATTGGGTACGCGATAAACGACCCCACAAACCAAGCAAACCAAGGACCGGGACTCCGCGCCGGCTAAATTCTTCTTTTCCAAAAGCCGACAAGGCTTGTCAACAATAATAAATAATAATAATGTGCGCGCTTACACTATGAAAGTACCGTCGTCTGTACGAAGGTACCTGTGTGTGTGATTATTTGCGTCATTATTCATGGCACTATGTCGGACCTCGTCCATCTTTGACTCCGTCCGTTACTCTATCGCGAAAGCTGATCGATCCCCCCGGTGGTATAGTTCATCCCGGGAATCTGGAGTTGGAATTGACTCGCTCGCCAGCCAGCCATGAACCCCAAATTTCCTCAACTTTTTTTTTTTTAAAAAAAAAAAGTCACGTTGCTGGATCCATGTTGTGCTTCTTTCCCATGAGGCTCTGAATAATAAAATAATGAGATACCCCGCAAGAAGACCAAAGCGTTCTGGCTGATAGCGACTACTACTACTACTACTTCCCCCCCCTACTACTACTTACTTACTGTATGTATGGTATGCTCTGGGGTTTCTAGGTTCACCGCTGTTGATACTTGTTGGGCTGGGGTCATCACCATTTTGAAATTATTGTATTGCACTCGGTGGAACTCTTCGGCCCTTCTTTTCAATACGAAAGAACTCGAGCTGGTTGTGATGGCCCCGCAAGATGTCAGGTGCGGTGCGAAAAAGTGCGACTCCAGGTCCCCAAGTCCCCCCCCATTCTCCGCTGTCCCTCCACTGCCCGCGCCACGCCACGAGGAGCTCATTTGCGGTCATGGATCTGATCTGGCTGAACCTCGGAACTGCGACTTAGTGCACCCTTTCTATGGCTTTTCCACGTCTTTTTGATCTTCCCAAGCAAAGCGGACGGACTTCTCCTACTGCGAGTCCTAAGAAATCCTAAGAAATCCCAAGAAAAAGGGTGGATGTTGATGAGCGTTGGTCCCCATTATTTTCAACCATCCACAGAGCGTAGAACTTCCTAGCGGAGATGGACCCCTCAGGAACCGTTCTATGGCGTCCACATCTATACCGGAATCGTGCCGTTACATGACGTGCGTAAGTAATAATGGGGAGCTTCTGAGAGCTATAAAGAAGAGGAAAATCCTGTGTATGGGATCTGTAGAGATCGCAGTCGACACTTCTCAAGGACAACTCCCATATCTTCTCAAGATGCTTTCAGCTTTGTTACCTCTCGCGGCCTTGCTTTCACCAGCATTGGCTGCTGCTCCCATCCTAGGACCTTATGGATCTGTTCCTCCTGTCTACCCTTCACGTAAGTTTCCCTACACATAAAATAAACTTGATTTCAGTATCTCAGATGCCGAAGACAATGCGTCTGCAGCTTCACACTTCCAATTGGCTTCCAATGGCTGATCTTTTTTCTTGTAGCAAATGCCACGGGTATTGGTTGGGAAAGTGCTTTGGCTAAGGCTCAAGCCTTCGTCTCTGAACTGACACTCGAGGAGAAAGCCGGAATGGTAACGGGCACACCAGGACCATGTGTCGGTAATATGTAGGTTTCCAAATTCTCCAAGAAAAATTGCCCATGAACTAACTCTGTGTTTCTGAATAGCATTGCCGTCCCTCGTCTCGGTTTCAAAGGCCTCTGTCTCCAAGATGGCCCGCTTGCCATCCGTGTTGCGGACTATGCCAGCGTCTTCCCTGCTGGTGTTTCTGCTGCGGCTTCGTTTGATCGCGAATTGATATATGAGCGTGGTGTTGCTATGGGCCAAGAGTTCAAGGACAAAGGAGCTCAAGTTGCACTTGGGTAAGATTCATCAGACCACTTCTATATCTAGAATTTTGCTGACTTCTGTGCCAATAGACCAGTTGCAGGCCCCCTCGGTCGATCTGCCTACGCTGGACGCAACTGGGAAGGTTTCTCTCCAGACCCATACCTCACAGGTGTGGCAATGGAGGAGACAATCTTGGGAATGCAAAGCGATGGTCTTCAAGCCTGTGCGAAACACTTCATCGGAAACGAACAAGAGACCCAACGCAACCCTACATACGCTGATGACGGCTCCCTGCTCCAAGAATCTGTCTCAGCCAACATCGACGACAGAACTATTCATGAGCTTTACTTGTGGCCCTTTGCTAACGCTGTTCGTGCTGGTGTCGCAAGTTTTATGTGCAGTAAGTAAATGACCGATTTAAAGTTTTATGCACTTCCTCGTTATGGCGATGCTAACTTTGGACCTCAAGGTTACAACCGTATTAATGGAACCTATGCTTGTGAGAACTCAAAGGCTCTCAATGGCTTGCTCAAGGAGGAGCTTGGGTTCCAGGGATATGTTATGTCCGATTGGGGAGGAACTCACTCTGGAGTTGCTTCTATCGAATCTGGTCTGGATATGGACATGCCTGGTGGCCTTGGACAATATGGTCTAGCTGGCGGCCCAGCTTCATACTTTGGAGGAAATGTTACCAATGCTGTCAGCAACGGCACTCTTGACCTTTCCAGAGTCGACGACATGATCACCCGTATCATGACCCCATACTACTTCCTTGGTCAAGATCAGGACTACCCACTTGTGGATCCTTCCAGTGCTGACCTCAACACATTTTCGCCCAAGAGCACATGGTTCCAAGACTTCCCTTACTTGAACGGCACCAGGAGCCGTGATGTTCGAGCTGATCACGATGTTGTCATCCGAAAGCTTGGCGCGGCATCAACTGTTCTACTGAAAAATGTGGACAGCACTCTGCCTCTTGCGGCCCCGAAGTCTATTGCCGTATTCGGAAACGATGCTGGCGAGGATACCCAAGGCTATTATAATCAAGTAAACTTCGAATACGGAACTCTTTCAGTTGGTGGAGGATCTGGTACTGGTCGCTTAACTTACCTCGTGACTCCCCTGGAGGCACTCAAGACCCGAGCCAAAGCCGACGGATCGCTTGTCCAACAATTCCTGAACAACACTTTGATCGCAACAACTGACATCTCCACTCTCACCACCCCTGCAATCCCCGACGTCTGTCTTGTCTTCCTTAAGACCTGGGCTGAAGAGGGAGCCGACCGTGATTCGCTCGAGAGTGACTGGGACGGAAACGACGTCGTTGAAAGCGTCGCTTCGTACTGCAACAACACAGTAGTAGTTACCCACTCTTCTGGCATCAACGACTTGCCTTGGGCGGATCATCCCAATGTCACTGCTATCCTCGCTGCTCACTACCCCGGTCAAGAATCTGGAAATGCCATAGTTGACATCCTTTACGGCGATGTAAACCCCTCGGCTAAACTCCCCTACACTATCGCACTTCAAGCCACCGACTATGTCACACTTCCAACCACATCCGTAAACTCGTCCGACCCATACGCATGGCAGTCATACTTCGATGAGAAGCTTGAAATCGATTACCGTTATTTCGACGCTCACAACATTTCCGTCCGCTACGAATTCGGGTTCGGTCTCTCATACACCACGTTCTCGATTGCTGACCTCGCTATCGCTTCCCTGAGCAACGGAACAGTTACTGCCGCCCCACCAGCGCAAGATACAATCCCAGGTGGTAACCCAGCGCTCTGGGAAAACCTCTACAACGTAACCATCAACCTTTCCAACACAGGCTCCGTCTCCGGTGCCACAGTCCCACAACTCTACATCACATTCCCATCATCCACACCAGTTGGCACCCCACCCAAGCAACTACGCGGCTTCGAGAAGGTCTCCTTGGATGCTGGTAGCCAGTCAACAGTTGGCTTTGCGCTAATGAGACGTGATTTGAGCTACTGGGATATCGTTGCTCAGGAATGGATTATCCCCAGCGGAGAGTTTACCATTAGTGTTGGCTTTAGCTCAAGGGATTTAATAGTTAGCAATACCTTGACTATTGTTTAAGGTACGATGACAGATAAAAAGTTATGTATTGGTAATGTTTTTGTTTTTGTTTCTGTCTTAAAAGAGATAGAAGGAGAAGAGGGATGAAGGAGTTGGTTTAATTAATGATTTTACGACATGATGTTATGTATGGTATTAACTTT
>JAJONI010001308.1:0-13098 GCA_022190145.1 Pezicula rhizophila
TTTCTTTTTATAAAAAAAAGAGGGTGAAAAACAGCACATATAGATAGATGGACTTCATTTCGATCCGATCAATTGAAAAGCCATGCATACATAAATTAGTAAGCGCCTACTACCCCAAAAACCAAAAACCAAAAACAAAACTCAATCCCAAACTCCTCAACTTTCTATCCTCTTCTCAACCCCCCCGCCTCCTTCAGAAAACATACTCCAACCTAAAATACAAACCTGATAACTCCCCCTCCCTCCTTATTGCCTACGACCACCTCTACGTCTACGAGTCTGGTCAATCTGACCTGGGCCATTACCTTGACGACGTTGAGGTTGATCTACAGTATAAACACCTGGGTCAGGTCGAGCTGCACGTACAGGATTACGTCGGACAGGGCGTTGTGGAGCTGCAGCAGGATCACGTCGTCGAGGCCGTCTAGGCGGTCGACGAGCCGGAGCTGGAGGAGCAGGTGGTTGAAGAGCTGGAGGTTGGTTCTGTGGTCGTAGTGGTTGTGTATTTGGGGGAGCTAATCCTTGCATTATCGCTCTCGCTTGCCTCAATCGATCGAACCTCGCTAGTGCATTTGGAGATCCTGAAGGCGCTGAACGAGGTCTATTGAAGATCGCAGCGACATAATCTAGTGATTGACGAATTCGTTGCGCCGTTGGTCTAAAAGATTGTCTGTTAACTCCTCTGCTGACTATTCTATTAGGAGAAATAACTCTGATAGATGGTACCAAGGGTGCAGGTGCGATGGATTGTGCTATTGCAGTTTGTAAATCGACATCTTTTGTGTCTGTACAAGAATGGGTTCTCAAAACTTCTGCAGTATCGAACTCGGTATCACAGTCGTTACAGAAAAATTTCTGGGCTCCGGGTCTAGGTGGACTTGGTCCATCTATTCCTGCTTGTGGAGAGTTTTGATGCCCTTGGGGTGGTTGTGTACCTTGTTGAGGGGTGTTGACATTGGGTGTCTCGGTCGCGGTTGCAGCTGCTGCGGCCTGGGCTTTGGTTCTAGGTCGTAATGCCTCTATATCTGTCATATCGATTGCTCTAGTAGGGGGTGGTAATTCACCTTCCCCATATTGAGTAACCTCATCTATTAGTTCCTGAACCCTTCCTAGTCCGTACGTCTCCCTCACAGCCCTCATAGCATCCCAAAACTCAATAGCACTGAGCCCCATTACTCCAACAGGCTCCCCGTCTATGATGAAGTTTGTTCCGTCGTAGAACACTACTTCCCTAACTTGCTGTGGCACGAACTGTGGGAGAGATGTAGAACTGACTGGTGGAGGCGGCGGAACATCGCCGGGACCTGGGCCTGGGCCTGGTGGTGGGCCACCACCAGAGTCACCACTAGAGCCACCACCAGTATCATTACCAGGGTCATCGCCATGGTCATCGCCATGGTCATCACCACGATCATCGCCATAGTCATCACCATAGTCACCGCCATATGTCTCGGGAATATATGCCAAACTCGAAGCCTTATAATCATCAGGCTCGTCATTGAACGCAAAGCTTGCCCAAGTCTCATTCTCCGGCTCTAACTCATTTGCAACTCGCCATCCCTCCTCTACCCTCCTGAGAAGGTCCGAGATCTCTGGTCGGTCCCTAGGCATTTCATGCAAGCACTCGAGAACTATCTCCTTCCAGGTATCGCTATACCCGGTAGCGTACTCTAACTCCCATCCGAAAGTGTTGCCTCGTTGAAGAGACGGTCGGTTGGATTTGTACATGGTATTCGGAAAAAAGGGATCGAGTTTTAGCAGTGTGAGTTGCCACATAAGCATACCAAGCCCCCAAATATTTGATTTGGCCCCATACGATCCTGCAACGCCACTATCAACCCAATCGTCAGTGTCCCATCGGTGTGAAAATTGTTCCTATAGTAAGACTAGATGTTAGGGGTATGAAAGTCACAACTCATGGATATGGTTGCATACCGGTGTATAGTAGCCCTGAGTACCTTGGCGACGCAAGCGCTACATGAATGTGAGTTAGTGATTGAAAGAAAGAGTCCCTGACTTTTAAGAGACCGAAATAAAGAGGAATGAACCAAAACCCATGCAGTGAGTAAGTAAATCCTTAGTGAAAACTACTTCACAAGCATAATAGGCAGGAAACAGGAAGCAATCCCCAGTACTTACTACTTTCCCAGATTCTTTCCAACCGTCTTGAAGTGCAAGTATGTCAGTGTCTGCCGCCATCTCTGAGTGAGGCCAATAGCACTCAGGCTCTTTCATGCGAAGAGCTAGCCCAAAATCGGCAATCTATAAACTGGTAGTTAGAACGAAGAACATCGGCCGAAGAATTGTGAGTGCGAACTTGCCTTGAAGCAAGGGAGGGTCGGGTTTGTAATATCCTTAGACCCCAGCAGTACTAATGAGTACGTTAGCAATAGGAGAATTGTAAAAATTGAAATCACCACTCAGAGCTTACGCAGCTTGAATTACTTAAACCGGGTGGATATTCATGAGATCTCACATGTTCGGACATCTATTTAATTATCAAAGAAGCCGAAGAGGAGTGTGTAAACAAGCAATGCCTCTTATTTACACGTATCCCACTCACCCTCTCGGATTTGTTCAAGTCATTCAAACTAAGTCCGCAGTGAAAATGGCACGAGATGGAAGCGACTCACCATTTTCGGGTTTCAAATCGAAATGGCATATCACTGCCCAAGAGGAGTCGTCCCCTTGACTTTCGTTGCCATCTGCATTTTTGTTCGCCTCAGCATTTTCGTTACCAAATTCGAGGACGCTTGCACCACGAAGTAACTGATAGAAAATGCCCCTAAAAGTATCCATGTAAGTCTATAGGGTGGGAGTGTTGATAGTAAGTCTTACCATAACGTTTTCTCGTGGAATTTTTCGTTTCTGCGCCAAATTTGTTATTAGCGAAGGACTTGACACAAGAGGAAGATAAGTATTGCCTCACCTTCTGACCCGTTTCTCTAAAAGCTGGTACATAGATCCCCAACGACAGTATTCTAAGTACAGCCTCACTCTTTCGTCTTCCATGTGAAATGAGTCTCCATAGAACAGTAAAACATGCTTTGACGGGCAATTCTTTAGCCGGTTGAGGGTATCGCTTTCATGGAGTAATGAATCCAATCTGAACTGGTCGCCGCCGCCAGAGATCTTGGACTCCTTCACTACAATGTCAAGAGGATACTGGGAGTTTCGATTGCCTTGCTGCCGCCATAGGCTGGCAGTAGCAAAGCCACCTTTGCCTAAAAGTCTTCTGAATTTCCAACGAACATTGTCGAGGTCTGTAAGGGTCCGAGCCTTCATGTCTCTCATGAAATTTTGGAATTCAGTCTCCTGCTTTATGTTTCGAACCTTTGGTTCGGCGAGGACATTGTGCTTGCTATTTGCTATCCAATACCGAGTCGCGTTCCCTTGTGCATCGATATCTTCAACATAATATCCAAGCCCTGCCCATTCTCCTTCTCTATAGCTCCGCCAGTAGTCTTTTCCATCATTCCGTTCGTCATCAACCATCCTAGCCCACTCCTCAGGCGGCCTATTCTCCAAGAATTCAAAGGGATCCTCCTGGGGCAGCGCCATTGAAAGTAGCAAGAAGCGATGTGGTGTTAAATTTATTTTTTTTGGTAGGAAATAGAAGCAATATTTCAGTGATGCTTGACACAAGCGAAGGAGTAGGCAGACGGAAAATAAAAACAAAAGCACGGCGACAGTAAAGAGAGAACTTGTCTTTATCCATGGAAACATCCTTTGTTAGACAGGCCAACAAAGGACAAAATGCCGATTGCAGAAGAGACAAATGAAAGAATTCTAGACTGAGAATGCAATTGGCAAAAAGAAATAAGGGCAAAGACCAACGTAGTCTTTGTTGGTCTGGAGCAGGACAGTTGTGAATGCTTTCAAGAGCATCATCCATCATCCATCGTCAGCGAGCCTACCTACCGTGCAAGGGTGGCTTTGTAGCAACACTCATTGATTGTTAGGTACTTTTGAGTTGGAGATACATGTTGGATTGGGGAGATTATGGGCCCCCAAGTATTGTTGATTGATGTGTAGTTGCAAGGTCTCGCTCTACCTTTATTGAAAAGGAAGGACATGTTGATGTGGCCATGGAGAGGTTAATTGGGAAGGAAGTAGGAGGAGGTAGAAACTGGGATTGACCCCGTACCTCACATAACCATCACTAAGATGGCTTGGGGGTTAAGGCGGTGGTCATGGTAATAGACAAAGGAAATGTCGTCGCATACAGTAGTAATAATAACAATAATAATAAATGCCAAAAAATAAAAAATAAAAATAAAAAAGAGCAGGTGAACGCGAAAGGGATAATGATCGGCGGCATCTGGAAGAATGCTTTGCCCACTGAAGCAAGCGAGCCAACCATACGCTGTAAATGCCGTGGTGAGTGCATTCAGCCTAAATACAAGGGCCACTTTGCTCGACAGCCCTACTCAACTGGCTGCTTCAAACCTTCATACTCCGTAATTGCGGGCCTAAATGATATCAACTCTTTTTTTTTTATGAATGGCGGCTGTTCATGGTAAAACTGGGGGGCAAAATTGAGGGCAAAATGGTTGAAATGCCCCTCCAACGCGGGGTCGCTGCCCATGCCCATATGACAGCCAGAATCACTTTACATGCCACTACCCCGTCGGTCCGTTGACCTGTGAGCTGTTGTTGGTGGTGCTGTGAAATGGGTACATAATAAGAAGACCTCCCTCCATCCCAATCAGGTACCTACCTACCTACCTACCTATCTCCCTATCTCCCTATCTCTCCCTTCACTTCTTTCTCTTTTATTCCAAAAAGTAGAGACTACATACCATATACACTTACTCAACACCATGGCATCCCCCACTATCAAGCTTAACAGCGGATATGAGATGCCCCAAGCGGGCTTCGGATTGTGGAAGGTAGACAATGCAACCTGTGCAGATACCGTATACAATGCCATCAAGACAGGCTACCGTCTCTTCGACGGTGCATGCGATTACGGCAATGAGAAGGAAGCAGGAGAGGGAGTTGCACGAGCAATCAAGGATGGTCTTGTAAAGCGTGAAGATCTGTTCCTCGTCAGCAAGTAAGTAAAAGTCAAAATTAAAAAAAAACCCCCATTATCAAAACCCTCCTCCACTTTTCACGCCCCAAAGTGAAAGCAAAAAAAAAAAGAAAAAAGAAAAAAAGAATCCTAACCTTTCCACTCTCCAGACTCTGGAACTCCTTCCACGATGGCGACAAAATTGAACCCATCGCCAAAAAGCAGCTCGCAGACTGGGGAATCGACTATTTCGACCTCTACCTCGTCCACTTCCCCGTCGCCCTCAAATACGTAGACCCCAGTGTCCGCTACCCACCAGGCTGGGCCTACGATGGAAAATCCGACGTCCAACTAAGCAATGCCTCCATCCAAGAAACCTGGACAGCAATGGAAAGCCTCGTAAACAAAGGACTCGCCAAGTCCATTGGCATATCCAATTTCCAAGGATCCCTCATCCTAGATCTGCTGCGATATGCGAAGATCCGACCAGCAACCCTCCAAATCGAGCACCACCCCTACCTCGTCCAACCAACACTCCTCCAACTAGCAAAATCCGAAGGAATAGCAGTAACGGCCTATTCCTCATTCGGCCCTCAATCATTCATCGAATTAGAGTGGCAAAAGGCAAAAGACACACCCGTCCTCTTCGAACATCCCGTCGTCGTTTCAGCTGCTAAGAAACATGAGAGAACGCCTGCGCAGGTCCTGTTGCGATGGGCTACTCAGAGGGGCCTGGCTGTTATCCCCAAGAGCAATAATCAGACACGTTTGGAGGAGAATCTGAAAGTTACGGATTTCGATTTGGACGAGGCCGAGGTGCAGGCTATCTCGGCTTTGGACATAGGCTTGCGATTTAATAACCCTACGGATGTAAGTTCTCTCTTGGTTAACCAGAAGGTCCTCCTTGTTTGAAAGATTGGTTTGGAATCATGACTAACTGCGTCGTCTCATAGTATCTCGGAACCCTTCACATCTTCGCTTAAGTTGAGCGACCGCATTAAGATTAGGTGTGGATAGGTAGTTCGTTGTATTAACCGCAAGGTGTATATACATAGGTAGCTACTGTAGAACCTATTTAGAAGTCGCTGAATGATTTAAATTTTTTCGCTAATTATACTTAAATATTCAATTTAGCGTCTTCCCTTGCTTGCTTGCTTGCTTGCTTGCTTGCTTGCTTGGAGAGAAAGGAATGTGATATTTGAACACGGTGTGACTCCATCTAACCTAGATGGTCCAAAGTGACAAATCACCCCTCATCGAAGTAGTTAATTTAGTTGTTGCAATTTGGGTAATCAATTCACTTGGTTTGGATGCCATCACCTATGTTGAACAACCTCACATAGCTTACATAACTACTTGATCTAGACATTTGAAGTAGAGGACAATCCAGAATTAGCCAGATTTCAATTTCACAAGTTTAAACATATATTTATAGTGTGCGTTTAATATGTTACTTATGTACTTATGATTGTATTGCCTTTTTCCTAACTTCCATAATATCATATTACGCCTTTCGACATGTCATTTCCTCTACGATCATGTAGATTCTCACTCATTGTTAAACATAGTACGTTATATAATTTCTAATTGCATTTGCTCGCACATAGGCCGAGAGACTTCCTTCTATACTTGGTTTGTATCATTTCCTAATACATCCTCAAACATTTCCGCGTAACCTCCCAAGGCTACTCTTTGCTGCCATTGGATCTTGTTCCAAGAAAATCAAAAACGCCATCGCCATGCAATCGTAAAACATTCTGCAGCTACATCTTGCTCAAGAGACCCTGATAAAAGTGGCGTCAATCTGCATCAGCTGAGGCAGCGTCAACCGGACCTTATTTCTATACAGGGTAGGGTTCCTCAATTGCAGTGGGTTTCCTTCAAAGTATACCGTGGTCAACTGCTTCTTATCCCGCAATTCTTTCTCTACGTCCGAAAAGTCCGCAATCTGGTTATAGCTCGCCCACAACTCCTCTAGATTTTCCAGATGCCCAATCCCAGCAAGACTAGATATTTGGTTGCTGCTGATATCAATAACCCGAAGCTTATGTATTCCTTCAAGCCCCTCAAGAGAGGTGAGGGCGTTGTGGGAGATGTATAGTTCTTCGAGATTGACCAGGGAATCCAGCCCGCTAATTTTCCGGATGCGGTTTGACTGTATACTAAGAATCTTGAGATTTGAAAGCGTCGAAAACCCTTTCATCTCAACAATCTTGTTTTTACCCAACCATAGCTCCTCCAAACCCGTTAATGTCTCGAGGTTTTGTATTTCTCGGATGCGGTTGGCTGCAAGTTCGAGATTTCTTAATCCACTGAGACCGTCCAAGTTTTCGATCGTGGTGATCTTGTTTTGTACAAAGAAGAGGTCCTTGAGCTTTTTGAGGTGATTGACCTTCTTGATGTGCTTGATCTTGTTAAAGCTGAGGTCCAAGAGTGTGAGATTGACTAGGTCTTCGAGCCCTCGGATATGCGCGATCATGTTGTCGTACAGGTCAAGTTCGTTGAGCGTCGCGGCCAGAACCTCCAGGCCTTCGATTTCAGTGATGGTGTTTTGTCGGAGGCATAGTCTTTGGACTTTGATGAATCGCTCGAGGTGTAGAGATGGGATTGATTTGATTCGTGCATGGACGCAATCGATATCTTCTTCGTCGCCAGGGTAATCGTCTAGAAGGTCTGGTGGACGAGTGTTAACATGCCATCGACTATAGCAAGGCTGGAATAAATACCTTCGTCTGCATCAATACTCTCTCCTGGAACGACGTTCTCCTCGTCTGAATATTCAGGTTCTGATATAGCCTCTGGGTTTACAAGGACCGCACTCTTCTCGTTCTTCTCGACTCGTAGTTTGCCATCCCAGCCACTTGCGCTCTTTGGGGTGCCTCCTGGGGCTTTCTCGTCTTCTTCTTGCTCGAAGTTGACCGGTGGCGGCGTAGTTCCCGTTGAACCAGGCATATTGTTGATGAGGACCTTATTTGTGATATTGGAGAGCAGATAGATGTGTTTGTGGAATGATTGCTGGAGGGTATTTATTATCGTGCGTCAGGGCCTGGTTGGTTGTTACTGCCTCGCGGGATGCAGTGTGACGACGCGGGGCAAGCCCGGACAGCCAGCCAGCCTAGTCAAGAAATTACCTATTAGTCGTGTACGGGAAGAGTACCCAGGGAGAAAGTCGGGTCATTACAGGGGGCACATGATACATGTACGGCTCTGCGATGGATATTTTTGATGCTTCAATCTCACTACCTACTGTGCATAAATAGAATAAAATAAAAGGTCGATTATTAAGCTGCAGTGAGTTGCCCAAAATTAAACACCTAAATTATTCATATTAAGTGACATGTATTTCCTACTTAGGTACCTACATACCTACCTACCTACCCTTAAGCCAGAGCAGATGGAATAACCAACGTACAAGCCCCTTACAGGTCGTACCTTATTCAGTAGGGGTAATAATAAGAACAGTCACAACACCAGCTGAACTCACATCGAATATCAATTGTAGCACCGTATACGTATCAGGAGCCCATATCACGACAACGAGCACACATGATCGCGATTGATAACATGACAGTACGACTGCACAGCGTCAACGAGAGATGATTCGTCTTGTTCAGCGACGAGTCCATCGTCCTCCATGTAATCTCCTTTTCAGCCGGATGCAACGTTCATCTCTCCTTGCACCAGCAGCACCACCCCTCATCCATCATGGCTTCTCTCTCGGCCGGAGATGCTTCGAGATACCAGCCTTTATGCTTCCTCCTGTCGTGTTTTCAGGTCTTGTCGTTACGCTTTTCCTTTATAAGTCCCTGATGATGATAATTTTCCAGAATAAAATCATATATGTAAGTGAGCACCCGCTTTGTCAAGACCCATGTCTTACTCCCAGTCCATATGCCAGGACTGCCTCCCAATTCTCGAAGAGAGAAGATAGCAGACTATGCCGGTCAGTGTGGTGGTATTGTTTGGAAAGAGGAGAACACAACTTCCTTAGACGGAACTAAGATCAGTCTTTGTGTGGCAAGTGTGAATGGTCGTGTTGAGGTATCTCAATCAACTCGTCATATTTACATTCTTTATTTCCAAGGTCTTTCCCCTTTTCCTACCAATAGTGAAGAGGCTCATGTTTGTCAGGTAACGCATCCTCTCTGCCGCCTAGGCTTCCCTTTCTGTCTCCTATCATGCGACTACTTAGGGACCGGCCAGTATCACATCCTATCGAGTACACTATTGTGTGCTGTAGCTACCGAGGATACTGGACTTCCAAAGGACGTCCATCAGAGAAAGGTATTTCCATGGATGCGCATGCAACCTTGGAATGGATCATAAGACATCACGACCTTCAAAGAAGCGAGCCTTCCGACCTTAGGATTCCAGTCATCATCTGGGGTCAATCTATTGGTGCAGGTGTAGCTTCAAATCTAGCAGCCCAGCAAGATCTGTTTATGAAGAGGTTGAGTTTGAAGTCATTGATACTCGAGACCCCTTTTATTAGTATCCGAGCTATGCTCGAAACGCTTTATCCTCAAAGATGGCTACCTTACCGCTATCTCTGGCCATTCTTGCGGAATCACCTCGATACTTTCGCGGCTCTGGGTCTGATGAAAAAGCACGCGTTGCGGCTTGGACTCGAACCACCTGCTGTCCTTGTCTTGGAGGCTGGAAAGGACGAACTGGTTCCAAAGGAACATGGAGATGTGCTTGAGAAGAGATGTTTAGATCTTGGTCTTAGGGTTCGAAAGAAGGTCATTGGTGGTGCATTGCATACGGAGGTTTTGGCTCGCCATGAGGGTCATATAGCTGTTGTTGGGGCTATTGAAGAGACAACCAAGAAGGAATAACTTCTGATAGAAAACATCACAAGGCTCCCAGCTACCCAACATGTGCTTTAGGCATCCTACTGCAAATAGAATGTCATGATCTGCTCTTTTCAGGTTGGTTGACACGTCAGCATAGCATACTTAGAGCTAAACAAAACAGTCAATCGCCAGCCTCGTTCAGGGCTTTCTGGTAGCGTTCTACAGAGTAAGCAGTAGTCTCTTTTTAGATGTGCTGTTGCATTCCCAGAAGAGACAGGGTTATATGCAGCTCACAGCGCAAGAACAACGAGTAGGGGAGGGAATTTAAATAGGCTCCCCAAAGGCGACCAGAAGAGGCATTCGACTCCGCTGATACACAGAGCGCATCGCCCGCACGATACTAAACACCTTCAACAACGGAAACTGACAAAGACACGCAGCCTCTACCTCTTCATAGTAGTCGCAAATGGGACATCGCAGAAAGGAAGCTCGGGCTCATCTAGGCGGAACTGAAGAAACAAGGTATCGCTCTGCATCACAGACGAGCAGAAGTGAGGCCATGCTCTCCACAGGATGAAAGCACAGAACCCAACTATACATTCTTCCCTCCGAGGTATTTTGGTCAGAAAGGTATTGCGCAATGTTGATATGTATTGTAAGCCTCGAGAACTCGATAACAAAGTAATCAGAGAGGTAGGGAATTAAGGATAGGATGATAACATGTGACGAATGTCTTGGCGACTATGATATATGCTTGAAGTGCCATTCGATCATTATTAATTAAGGGTTTCGTTAATCAATTATCTAATGTAGATATCAAAAAAAAAAGAGAGAGAAAAGAAAAAAGAAAAGAAAAAAAAGCAAATATACATGTACTGTACTGTAACTGTTCAAAAGCTTCTATACTTAATTATGCGATTTTATTCATCATCATGCCCAGAGTCTCTAAAAAAAAGGGGCCGGCTGTGTACGAAAAGGTACCAAGTAAGTTAGTTGCACTACTGCGTAAAAGTTGCTAGCGGCAAGCCCAGAGGCAAGCTATCATACCGGCAAAGTTAAAAGGGTGCCCCGCCAGTCCGTCAGGTTCATTCATTATTATTCTTTTTATTCCTTCAAGAAACCATGAACAACTAAGGCCATGATGCGACACCGAGAGGCGCTTTTGAACGGAGAAAGCACTACTTTAGGCAGCTAGCTCCTCTCGCTCAACCTGATTTACAGCTGCGACAATTATTTTACTTTTTTTATTTTTACTTTTACTTTTATTTTTATTTTTTATTTCTTGCTTCTGCTTCGTTGTTACCCGAAGAGGGGCAGGGCAAAGTTCGTCCTTGTTTAGCCCCCAGTTCGTGTTTGCCCTCGAGGATGTCTGCTCCATTTATCATCTTTCAACCCTTGCTTCAGTCGCACCATCCCCCATGCAAGCTGCCGCTTTGGACGCTTTTTCCAAGGCCGTTCCCAGCAGACGGGATGGATGTGGCTGCACCAGGCAGAAGGACAAAGGCCAGTACCGCAAAGTCACGGGGCTACGCGGTACCAGTCGTGTTAAATGCTTGCATACACCCCTGCTCGTCGCGTCTTCCTGACTCGAACTTTCCATGCCGCGTTTCCTCTTGCCTATACCCAGCCAAAATTTGCCTGTGCAACCGATGTACCAGTATATATAAACCTCCCTCCTCCCCCAAAAGTCTGCTCACTTTCCTGTTGCGAGCCTTAGGATTCGACCAAAAACGACTGTACGATAAACCGATAAATTTCGACGATATTTCTTTGCATTTCCAAGGTAAGGGTTGTTCATCCTCAGCATTTTCTTCTACATCGCAATACCACCAATCCCGACCGCCTGACAAGAGTCGATAATGTTCAGCCGGAAGCCTAGTCAGTCACAAACAGAGAGCTTTTCGAAGAGTCGGAGATCAAAAGGAAAGTCATCATTTAGAGAGCATGCCGTGTCAAAAAACCGACACGAGCGAACCCGCAGGCCTCCGACCGAAGAAGGTCTTCCGCTTGGAAGGTATTTCATCTGCCATCGTCTTAATTTTGACCTCACTGACTTCTCTAGCACCCTGACTTCAACAATAATCACGCTGGTCGTCGGACGAGAACAACGACTGTTTGCTGCACACGAAGACGTTCTCTGCACATCCCCATTCTTCCAAGCCGCTTGCAGAGGCCAGTTTCTCGAGTCCACAACGAAACGAATCTCACTACCCGACGAAGAGCCCGAAATATTTTCGTCGGTGTTGGAATACTTATACAAAGGCGACTATTTCCCACGACTCGTGCATAATAAGCGGAGGAACTCGTGGGAACTCGAGAGTGGAACTGGAGGTACGGGATCAGTCGAGTCAACTGTATACCATCACGGTGTGGATGGCGAACTGTTGAAAGACACAGTCATATACTGCACAGCAGAAAAGTACGGCCTGGATGAACTCAAACGAGTAGCGTTGCGAAAGCAAGGTCTCCGTTAGTCACTTCTCCACCACCTCATTTAAATACAACATCAACTAACCGCAATATCTCACAGAATCTGGGATCCAATGCTCAACCATCCTCTCTAGTGCCCGCTATGCATATGCCAATACCCCCGACACCGACTCCAAGCTACGAGCACACTACCTCGCTCTCATAATCCGAAGTCGAGGCACATTCAAGCGAAGCGGAACAATGCAGCTGGAGATGCATGCAGGAGGAAGTCAGCTGTTCTTTGATCTTTTCGTTGCACTTTGTAACCATGTTGATGATGTTGCTTCTATTGCGTAAGCTACCTTAGGTTCTCAGCCACTCGTTGCAAGTCTCGTGATACACAATGCTGACTCTTAACCAGCTCATCACCACGAAGCGCACGTCACATTTAAGCTTAATGCGACAACACCTACGTCGTCCCATGTCTCTCTTCTCTTCTTTACTGTCATTTGAGCATAGGTTAGGCGAAAGCAGGGTAATGTTTTGATATTGATATTTGATACCAGGCGTTTGGGAAGGCAATTAATGTATCACTACTCTTCATCAAAGGTGCGACTTTCAGGAGATCGGTTTTTCTGCTTTTGGTTAATGCGTACGATTTTGGTCAGCGAAAGAATGGGTTATCAAGTCTCCTGTCTGAGTTACAGTTGAGCAAGTTTGATTGATGGAAAAAAGATTAAAAATCTCGCAATGTTGTATTATTTTTTAACGGCACCTTTTCTTTTTCCTTCATCTTTCCTTTTTCTTTTGCAACGAAATCAAAGCCATATGCAGATTTTCCATAGGCAGTTAGCACCATAGAATCATCACTTTTCT
>JAJONI010001310.1:0-13085 GCA_022190145.1 Pezicula rhizophila
AATTCTAGTCTAGAGTACTATAGTTTGTTATGTAATACAAAACAATATATGTTTAAAATTACATGCATTCTAAATTTGAATAGTCTTGATAATGTGTAGTGTTCCATGCTTTGTTCAATGTAGTTGCTGTAATGATGGCATGATGCACGCTAAGTAGCCTAAAATTTACCAAACTCTTCAGCGTAGATATAAGTGAGTGGCTCAGGAAGGGCAGGACATGAAGTGCTAATGCTTTGTACACCGCCTTTGTATAGATTCATTACGAGTGACGAGTGACAGTAACTCACCCAATAGATCAATAGGATTTCCGAGTGCACAATTTTGCAGGACAGATGAGAAGGCGGTGTGCAAAACGGTAGCCCTGTGATGTTAGGAAGACCGCTCCAATCAATACCGCTCCAATACCGCTCCATTTTCCTCTAAGCCTTGTAACGGACCGCTGCTGCTCTTTCTTAAATGAGTTCGCCTCACCCACAATAGGCAGAATCTTAAAAATGTCACAATACAACCCTCGCGATCATCTCCAGCATCTCGAGACGCTCGTCAGAAGGCCTTCAAATGTAGACTTATGAACCTTGGCAGGCCAGGTTGCCCATCTTGCTACTACTTCGCTACCACAGCCTCGCTGAAGAAAGACGGAATTCTCATTCATGCCAATCTTTTGACAGCATTGACTAGTACAACCCGACATTCATGGCTGACAGTTTGGCCCACCAAACATCATCTACGGCACCCCATCTCTCCTTTCGCTCACACGATATAGGTTTGAGCAAGCGCTTTTTTCACAGCCTTACACGATGAATTTGGCAGTCCCAACTTCTCCAGCAGGAACAGGTACGTATCATATCTCTATTGTTCCAATAATTCATCGCTGATCTTGCAATAGACCTGAACGACCCGTCCAGTCTTGATATCTATACCAAATTAATACTTTTCAAAAATGATCTGTCAAAGAACGAGACCTGGTTCGTCGATACAGAATGTACTATGCTGAGAGCCCTTCAGACCCTGTCAGACCGATTGGAGCTCGAGTATGAGTACCATCTCGAGACTCAGAAAGTGAGAATCACTCGAGTCGTTGAGGTGTCTAACGATAATCCCACAAGTTCTCTGAACGCAAGATCATCCAGCATGCCTACCATTGAATCTGGAATCGGAAATTTACCTTTGCCGTTATCAACTCCTGCCAGTCATCACTTATATGAGTTGCCAAGTCTGGCTTGGAGAAATGATAATGAAGATTCTTGGGCGGATGTCCTCATGGAAGGTCTTGAGCTAATAGAAGTTGGTAGCTTCCCAGTCTCCGCAAATAAAAACGATGATCACTGGAGAAATTTGTTCATGCAAGATCCTGAGCAATCGCTGGAAATTTGTCCACTCCCAGGTTCGGCGAATAGCAACCAAAATTTCTGTAGACATGTGTCCACGCGAGACGGCGAACAAGTGGTCGAGAGTACTCCCGTCGTAGGATTTCCTTTAAGATCCGGCCCCGACCCAGTAATTAAATTGCGCGACGACCCTCCGACTGTCGGTCCAAGTAAAATTGACACCAAGACGCACACGAACGATGAGGATATTATCACCCAATATACCGATCCAATGATAGAAAACGCTCTCCCACGATCTGTTTCTTCTACATCTTTGGCTGATCCCTCATTCCTCCTCGAAGATAATGAGCCCATATGGGACTGGTCCAGTTCGCTTGATTCTCTAAGTCGAAGTCAAAGCTGCACTGGTTGTGATATTGAGGCTATTACGAGCGGCGCACCACTATCGAACCTATCGTCTTCTGCTACGTTTTCGGAAACACAGTCACACGAGGACTTCTATTCCACAGTTCCTAGAAGGTCTTGCAACAGCGTTTACGCTACTTCTCTGAGCAGCATGTCTCCCCCAGGCTCTGTGATCAGCATCCAGAGTCGTGGACGGAACCGTGTCAAGAAAATATTCAACAGAAGCTCAAGCCTAAGTCTCGGTCCAAGTCCTCTATCTGGACACTCAGTCTTAGATTCTAAGACAAGTCGATCTGCGGGACGTAGTGGTCCCCTGGATGGACTTAAAAGGGCCAAAATGAAAGTTATCAAAGCACTCGGTTCTTGTTGGAGATGTAAATTTTTGAAGAAGTCTGTGAGTAAAAGGAACTTGACTACTGCAGAGGCGTGCTAATTATGACAGTGCACAGCTAGCAATCCATGTGAGACGTGTCTCAAGGGCTCGGGTGCTTCCAATTGGGCGTCGATTGGGTGTAGACGTGGGGATCTTAGAGATGAGATGCTCCCGATCAGTCTCTGTCCATGTGTGGGCAAATCCTATTCTGATGGTGATGAACAGTTGGGTGATGCTGTGAATTCCTGCTTGCGACAAAGTATCCAGAGACGTGACGACGATATAAAAGATTTCAATGCATCGGCTTTTCCTCATACAACGGACTTTGCTTTACTTGTTCGTGGTCTAGAAGTCGGCCAACCAATTCATGCGCAGGCAGACATTCCACTAGGATGCTTTCAGTCACCAATGGCTAGGCCTCTTATTGACTGCATATTGGCCATTATCTGGGAGGCTCTCGCATCACCCTGGTCTGAAGTTGTCCCAGACGAAATGACACTTGGGAAGATCGTGGTTTTGCTACGCTCAGCGGCGTCTCATCAAAGCAAGGCAGAATCTTCAGATTTATTCGAGACAACAGGAGAAAATGTAGGCTTTTAAGGATAAAACCATATCGAACAAGCACTGATTCTGTGGTAGAATGAATTAATCGCACAATCATTCATCTGTCTACGTCTTTGTCTGCAGGCAATGCATGGCAGAACTTTTGGCAGTACGAATTCTGACTCGCACAGGTCCTGTGTGTTCGCATGCCAGGTGGAGTGTATAGAAGGACTGGAGATGGCCTGCCGGATCTACGTTGATGAACTCTCTCGCGTGTTGTTTAAAAAGGAAAACCTAAGCCACAAGGGCTGGTGGTTGTCAACCTTTTACAGCTTGTGCATACAAGGACTTGTTAGGAAAGCACTTGTCATACTTGGTAGTGATCTCGGACTGGATCCTACACGAACAAGTCGATACCTCCACCTCGGTGTTCGACTCTTCATCGCAAAATCAATAGAAAAATTAAGCACGTACGATCCATTGATCCGCGACTGGTCTTCTCCAGCCACCACATTCTCGAAGGAGGAAGCTCCTCGAATCAAGGATTTCAAACAGGCTAAAATAGCAGTCCAACAAGAAACCTGGGTCGCTAAAGGGATCGATGGGTCTGGGGACTATCTGACCAAACTGTTCGAGGATGATGGTGCGCAACTGGAGGAGAGAGCCTGAGAGTCTGAATCCGGATGGGTAGCCCCGACACCATTACCCTCACGATAAATCTTTATTCCAGCAGTTTAACCAATAAAGAAGGCCAGCAGTAAGGCGCTGTTTTTCGTCCTGCAGTTCTAATCACCTGTCTCTGCATGACTCATTTAATCCCACTCGGGGTCTACTCCGAGAAGCGTTCTATCACACCCTGCAGTTACCTTCGAATATTCATCTCCGAATAGCTAGGTATCTGAGTATGTGACAGACAAGGCTGCGACAGATTGGAATACCAGAATGCGCAGCTTCTAGAGATCATGGGCAGATAACGATTTCAAGAAGCTTTATTGCAGTAGCAAGCATGATGACGCAACATAAACATCAAAAAGCAATTATCGAAAGTCCCAAGCTTTCCCACCAAATCCCCATATTGATACCCAACCTTAATACAGAGGTAACATGTCTCCAAAAACAACAAACGCCAAAACAAAATAGAATAGCAAATAGGTAATCAAATGAAGGCCTCGAAGAATCAAAATCATGACTTTGGTGTTGTTCTTGCTTTCTTTTCTACACACACTCGCTCTGGGCAAGAATGCGGTGAGCTCTAGCTATATTGAAGAAGCTGTTTAGGAGGATAAGAAACCTGACTCGGCATCTCCATGCCTGTATGATAGAAGACAAATTCTCAGACTAGCAACCGCTTAGTTGCTTCTGGGTTGTTGAAAACAGTTATGGAGTATTAAGACTTCAACGCATCCTCTTCTACTAACGCCCATATATATATAACATCATTCGAAACTTACAGGTGCTCCATGCACGGGGTATCCGAATTGATGTTGGTCGAAACTCGGGTATATGCACACAGCGCGGATAAAGTCCTAGGGAGGAGATCAATATTCCATTGATCGAAGCACAAGCAAGAAGCCTTCGTCGACGAAATGTACAAGTACGCCTGAATGCCATGATGATCTCAAATATGAAGTTTTCCCTTCCTCCCAGCCAATCCCGTCGTTGTAAATCATATCACTCCACAAGAGACTTTCTGATCCAGGCACCCATCATTGTCCAGCATTGTAGAAAGAGCAAACTCCCCCCGACTACTGTTACCCATCCTTCCATTGTTGAGTTGCTTATGAGGTTGGGTTGGGGTTCATCTACAGATTTGTGAATTAGTATGCTTGCTTCCTCTTAGATATGGGGTATGTAGTGACTGTTTCGTACCTTCCTCTTTCCTCCAGTGAGAGTAACATTTACGAAACGGCGGGTGTATGTGATTCTCTTCTTCGCGCGACCCTTGGGAGTCTTCTTCTTCTCTTGAGGCTCAACCTGTTGTAATCAATCCGTCAGCACTTGGCCATCATCGAAGTTGTATTGTAGCCCGCATCTCAAAATCTATCCATAACGCTTTCTCCATGTCATCCTCCATCTTCGCCACCCCAACCTGCCCTTCTCCTCGCAAGTCCAACCATCCCTCCCATCACTGGAATTCAGATATATCGTACCTTTGGTGTCTGAGACTTGACCTTTCCGGCACGTGCGAGGGATCCGTGAACCTTTCCCATGATTGCGGTTTATCGATTGCTGATGTTCGATCTACAGAGGTGGCGGTATTACGATTAGCCTTCTAACTCCTTTACGACGCCGTTTTCGGTTTCGGAATCGACGTCTATCAGCAAAGTTGGCGCATTTGACGCGATCTGGTGATGTTGATTGATGGGGATAGACTCACAAGTTGGCTTGGTGTTGTTTGTCGAAAAGTCGTGATTTGGGAAGTCGTCGCCTGCTTAGACATGGAAATTCATCTGTGGGCTTCGAACCTCGCTAATTGATGGTTAGTGCGGCGGTGGTTGAGTCACGTGAGTGAGTGACACAGGAATTTTGAGTCAGACCGGATTCAAGTAAGATAAGTGAGTGATTGATGCGCAAACAGCGAGGTGTGCAAGAAATAAAGTTTTAAATTGACGTCCTCAAATACTCACCGAACAACACAACATTCTACTACTTTATATTACTACTACTTTGCAATTCAAAGAACTGTATGAACGTCTTCCAAGATACTAAGGTAAGGCAAGAGTCACATCTCTCTCTCTCTCTCTCTCTCTTTCTCTCTTTCTACAAAGGTACAGACAGTACCTTCGTAGCCAGGGCACCGCTGTGCTTTCCTATCAGTCCACTTATCGCCGGTCCTCGGCTTTTGAACGACAGAGCTCATGATGTGATGTGATGCGATGATGATCCATCCGTCTCAGCTTCAACCTCTGTTTACACTCGACGTCGACGTCGCAACCTGTACAGATTTTCAAGTCTTCCTCATTCCCCCCTAATCAAACATTTTTTGTGCCAAGTACACAACAACCCCCAAAAATGCATTTCTCACTCCTTCTTCCCCTCCTCCCGCTCGTAGCTGGCACCTCCATCCCGTCGCAACCACAACACATAATCGCCAACCCTTCAGAGCAAGATATCTCTTCGTTCAAGATTCCCACCCGCTTCGAATCAGCAGTCATAGCCCGGCGAGTCCTACACCTGACACCACTCGGCACCCTCTCCACCATCTTTCCTTCCTCTCACGCCCATAATCAAGATGAATCCTCATCTCCATCGGCGCTCGAGAACCGACCCTCAGGACTCCAGGGGATGCCCATTGGCCTAACAGACTATGTAGCCGACTGCGAGCCCAAAACGGGAAACCCCACAATCCTAGCAATCAACATAGCAACCTCATTCAAAAACGTAGCAGCCGGATCCAATATCTCCCTCTCCGTCCAATGGACACCACCATACCCACCAAAATCGCGAATCGAATCTACCTTCACATCCACGTCTGGAGCAAGAACCGAATTCAGCGCCGCAAATCTCCCCCGATTTAGTCTCTTAGGATATCTGGAGAAGATTCCTCAGGAAGAAGTAGAAGTTTTGGAATTGGGGAAATGCTTTACGGATACGCATCCTGATGCTAAGTATTGGTTACCAGGAAATCGGATCCATGCTTCTGAGTGGATGCGTCTGGTTGTACAGGATGTGTATTTTATTGGTGGGTTTGGGGATAGAGCATATATTGGATGGATTCCGGTTGAGGAGTGGAAGAATGTTACGAGTGAGATGGTCGAGGACATTAGATTGCCTGGGGAGAAAAAAGGGTGGAAGGAATGGGCGGTTGATAGCATGGGAAGCATATGGGAATTGTAGACTTTGTCGGGAGAGGGTATAGGTACATACATATATGGGTGGAACAGTTAGTTTAGCGTTATGAATGAATGACTTGGATAATAGCATGCAATGCTATTGAATGCCTTATATCCCTTGTTACATAAAAAAAAGCGGTCAAGTGATTCACTTAAGTTCAATTGCAAGTGAGGAGCTTCAAAGGCAAAACAGCCAAGCTACCTTTTATGGAACAGAAACTTAAAAGGAAGGATACAGTAAATACGAAACTAAAGAGTGAGGCTACGCACGGTACGCAACAAAAACAGGTGTTAAGGGAGGTCAATCAAGGAGAAGGGAATAGTAAGGCTACGTGCGTCACGCAGCGAAACCACCAGCTCAGCAACAGAAGCGAGACAGAAGAGCGGATAGAAGAGTAAGCATATGTGCGGTAGGGAACGAAAGCTTTGTTCAACAAAAAAAAAGTAACGTTGCGCAACTAAAGTCCACCTAAGCTTAATTTCATGTACACGTTGACTTGAGAAATCCAGCATGGCTTGCTTGATAAGTGAGTTACTCAAGTAAGTTGGGTTACCTAAATCGATTGAGTTATTCTAAAACGCTCATAACCATCATATGCTATATGCACCACGCCAAACCAACGCCAGAAAAATGCCCCTTCGATACTCCAACGGCTCATCCAGCCACACGGTTCAAAAGCATACCAGACTTTTACTTCTTCGGCCTCTTACTAAAAGTGCCAGACGATGAAGATGACCGAGAAGAAGAACCACTCGGCCTCCTCAGCCTCTTGGATTGAGCATCGGCAGATGCACCGAATAAAGCATGGACAATATCCACATCCTCCTCCTCGTCTTCATCAGCTTCATCCTCTATGCCACTATTTTCCGCCGAGATGGTAGCGTCTGGGTCCTCGACATCAAATTCCTCTCCATCATGAGCCATAAATTCGGCCATCATAACCGAATGCCTCCTCGCATTTGGCATTGGCTCCCCATTGGGACCACCTCTTCTCTTTAGTAGCTCAAAATCAAGAAATTCCCATGTGCTGACCCAGCACTGAGCATTGACGCGGAGATCCTTATGTTTCTCTCTCAAAAAGTGACGCATTTCTTTGATATCCCCTAGTAATAACGAGTCGCTACGGTCTCTCATGTGCTTGGCTAGTAGAATGCCTGTTGCGAGAAGTTCGAGGGGTGAATAAGTCTTGACGTGATTTACCGCTTCTTCTTTTAGAAAATCTGGGGCAGGATCGAAAGCTGTATTCCGGTTTACGATCCAGCGTTCGTATGGTTCTTGAAGTTTAGTTGAGCAAAACTTGACGAGAGCGGCGAATTTGTCGAAAACTTCTTTAAATTCGAGTTTCAGGGATTCGTTGATTGGCTCGCGGTCATTGAGAACTTTGTTGAGTGCTTGCGGCGAAGATTGGAGGGTGGGGATGCCGGTTCTTCCTGCTTCAGCTCGTGCCATTACTTCTTGTATCATGGTGAATATTGTTAAGACAGTGCGGAACCCGGAGGCGCGGGTTTGTTTAGATACTGAGACTTGTTAGGCAATGTTGGTTGATAAAAGGTTGAAGGGGGCTCGGTTAAGCTTACAATTGACTACCATAGAGTATTCTTCTTCATATTTCTTCGTGAATTGAGCCCACTCCGTGGACATGGCCTTCATTCGCTCCGCAGGTGTCAAGGCTATACCACGCTGAACGAGTTGGAACATTGTTTCCTCGGTACTAGCACTCAGAGCGACGTACTCATAGCAACAAAATTTTGATTCGCGGAACTTTCTCTTCATAGCTTCGGGCATGATATTCCGATTGGTAATCTTCTCAACTCCATTGATAACTGGATGCCGGTAGTACCATTTCTTCGGAGGATGGCTGGCATCAAAGAAACCAATATGGCCGTCCATGAACTTCAGAACCGACGTCATGCGTTGCTTGCCATCAACACAAACTCGATAGTACTTCTCCTTCTTCACCCCTTTGTCATCCGACTCAAATTTTGGTCCTAAAACATTGAATATCAGAGGTGGGATAAAGTACCCGATGAAGATTGACTTGATTAGTTCAGAAGACCGATGCTCATCCCAAACAACCTCTCTCTGGTACTCTGGCTCGAGATTCATATAAGGACCTTTACTAATATCTTGTATCGTCAGCTAACTGAGTTGCTCAGGGTAGCCCATAGTACATATATGAAACAGGAACAAACTCACTATATAGGTCAACAAGTGTATGCATCACTATTGTGGGCTTTGGGACCTGTGGGATTCTAATTTCTATGCAGTACCAATCAGCTTGTGACCATTCTGCTCATCTTCATTCTTCATCGAGGCGCTGTCGTCACCACTACTGTTGGTGGTGATGGTAGGATATCCTTCAATGTTTGGGTTACTCGTGCCAACTTAATAACTGAAATTGATACCAGGACACAATCGTGACCCGACAGTAATATTTTGAGTCCGCTATTGTATATAGCAGTGAGAACGATAGTAGAATGAAATGCATACCTTTGCAAACCCAATACTCAGTACCGTTTTCATCCTCAGCCATACCCTCATACTCATCATCGACATAATCATCATCGCTAAACGTATTATCATCCGTAAATTTAGGTTCTTTCTGTTCCTGTTTAACTGTGGCGTAGGCATCAGAAGAACCATTGGCATGACCATTGCGGTTCATAGAGCCGTTCCTAGTGACTTTGCCATTTTTGCGCCTCGCACCATTGGTGACGGCTCTCGTCGGACCCATGGTAATTTCAGGATCATCCTCCACTTTGACTTCTGGCATGGCAATTCCTGGGCCTTATTGAACCTCCCCTGTGACTGGTTGCTCTTCCCCACAAGATTTCGCGTATGGGTGTCGCTTGCCAACGTCGCTGTGGCAAACTTCTTGTTGGGTAGGGGAATTAGATTAACTATTAGACGAGTGGCTTCTGCCCCAAATTCTTGTGTATTAAGGTAACGGGTAAAGGTGTTAATGCTGCGGTAATGCTCCTTTGTCTAAAGTATTGTAGTGTTCGGTGGGGTTTGTCCTATGATGAGATGGATCAGAGATAGGTCAAATAGTTAGTCTGCATTATGAGCCAATGCACTAATTGTAACGCATTGGAATCTTTAGTTATGGCAGGAAGAGGCCATGTATAAAGTAAAGATATGATTACAAGCAATCCGAATCCCAGCTCTAAGTCAATGATACAAAGGTGTACTTCTTCGGTTAAATGAGGTATTCACAGCAACCTACCAAGGACAACTTCCAAGTCACAGTTCAAGTAGCAAAGCTAAAACTGAACAGAACTACTGCCAGTTCGCTCCCAGAAGCAAAAGCAAAGTAATCACGTCTAGATAAGGTTGCACGTTGAACACGTGATTTCTCCCCGCGGTGGCCAACCGATAGCTCCTCCGCCTAGCTTTGGAGTTTGGAGGGGTAGTCGCCGTCCTCGCTCAGGTACTCAAACCAAAATTGGACGATTGGAATTGGAACTGCAGATTACAACCAGACATCCACATCAAGAGGCAAAAAGAGAAGTTTTATAAAGTCGCCGAGTAAAGAGTAGATCACTACTAGCACCCCACTTAGAAGTGCATAGGCCAGGTTGGCGATTGCGATGCAAAAGCATGCAAGAACAGTTAATAGCAATGGAAAGAAGGTACGTACTTGTACTTGGATGATGATGCTGGTAGTCGAGGACTACAAGCAGCAACTCAGAAAGCATGCATCTTGTAGAAAGATACCTAGTCGGCTGAGCTCGGGGATGGTGATGTTGTTGTGATGATGAGGAGAGGTGTGGAGTAATGTGGTGGTGGATGGCTCCAGCAACTGTGGCGCATGCATTGGCAAAATTATTGGGGCTCGCTTATGGGCCTGGCTGGCTCCCCTGAGAGTTTGTCCTTCAACTCGCTTGTCCTGTGTCGCTTCCAGTTTGGTCTTTCTTTTCGACTACCTACTGAAAATGAGACTTACTTAGACGGAGTCAATACTGCATATCCAAAACCGTCAATGACAGGCGTAAAAGAAATCCGATATTGTCTGAAATTGTATTTCATTACCATTGACTAACTAACCGACTAAGTATACGAAAACCAACACGTAGAAAGCTCTTAGCGGCTCTCTGGATCATTATTACTCTTCATTTCCGACCAAATCGTTCAGCCAACCTCCCCTTCTCTCTAAACCTCTCCCCATAAACCCAAATAGAACCAGATCCCAAAACCCCAAACAAAATACTTCCAAAAGCTAACAAACTATTTCCCCAACCCCATCCCAACGCATCATACAACGCAGGCGAAAATAACGGAAATCCAAATCCACAGATACTACGTACGACTCCTATTCCAGCCATTACACTAGCAGTATACTCACCTGCAGAATCAACAACATACGAACTAGCACATGCCGTGCTAAGTGCCGTACCAACTCCGAAAATTACTATTCCGATATTAGGTACAATCCAATGTAGATGATATTGAGCACTCCATCCGTAAAGAAATAATCCAGTTGGTATAAGTATTACTGCTGGAATATAGAGAACAAGACGATGTTCAGGTTTTGGAAGTACACCTTTCTGATGAGCCTTGATGTATGCGTAGACACGATCAGTGAGAAAAGCACCAACTTGTGAGCCTAGTGTGAACCCGATGAACATGGAGATATAATTTAAACCACTGATTTCAACTGATTGTGCGTAACCTGGTGATGGTTTCTGAAAAAGAAGTGGAATTGTTGAATGTAGTGCATACATCACGCCAAAGTTATATCCCATGTATATGGCCGTGATCTGAACAGCATGTTGAGTAGTCAAGATAACTATGGCTCGGGTCAAGACGATATATAAAATCCCAGTGGCTGTTGCATGTTTGCGTTCGTGCTCGGTATATAACTCCTGGTTCCCGGTCGATTTCCGCAAAGCCTTGGCTCTTCTATGTAGAATCGTAGGTGCGTGAGTTTCCCTAAAGAAGAAAATGCCGGCTAACTGAATGAGAGCATCGAAGATAGTTGAAGCCCAGAAAACCCATCGCCAGTCGATTCTCTCTGCTAGGTACCCTCCGATTATAGGGCCAACTGCTGGACCTATGAGTGGTAGAAAAGTATAAATTGCGAGTGATAAACCTCTTTGTTCTGGTCGCCAACAGTCGCTCAACATGCCAGCTCCAACCTAGGGCGATATCAGTCATCTGTACATGCACGTACAGGAACGATGTATCTCACCCCAAAAATAGCACTTGCACCAGCTCCAGAAAATAACCTCCCAACAACCAAAACTCCTTCATTATGCGCAAACCCACACACCATATTCCAAATCAAATACCACGCGTTCGAAATTTGAACAATTCGTATACGACCATATATCTCAGACAGTGGACCGAAAATGAGAGGTCCCAATGCAAAAGCTAAAACATATGCCGAGAGTGAGAGCTGGGTTTCGGCATCGTTCGCTATATGCAGATCTTTGGAGATGAGATGAAGAGCCGGTGCGATCATCAAGGAGGAACATAAAGTGATGAATTCGAGAATAGACATGATAGATGTGACTGTCCATTTGGTTCGTAGAGGCCAGTTTTGGGGGAAGTCAGGGTCATCTGGACCATCCCATGTAACCTACGATATATAAATAAGTAATGGATTCCCCTGGTTACAGAATGAAAAGACATACTACGGCAAGAATAGAGATTGTGTAGTGAGAGGAAGCTTGTGAATATGGCTTACTAAATTTGGATCCGCCACCCCCTCGACCTGTGCTTGCTTCCGTTCTACTAGATGGTCTCCATTCTTAGTACATTTTTCTAGATCGTTGGGACGACCTAAATATACTTCATGAATGCTTTTTTCATCTTGAACGTAAATTAGTTGCAATGATGCAGGGTCAAGAGTTAAAGAAGTACGGTTTTGCTGTATAGAACTCATTTTGCATGGGGATTTGAAGCTACGATTAATTTCTTAAACAATGTATAGCTCTCTGTACAATAATAACAAATATTAGTATAACTTCGTGACTCAATCATTCACTGCGGACCGAGACCGGCTCCAAAGCTGAATTCCGTATCCGAGTGTCTTGTCATTGGCTGGCGCGGACTTAAAGAAATCGGATTTGTTATGCGGCAGAACGGCGAGGAATTGATTGAATAGGATAGAAAATAGTGGAACACACGCGGAAAAGAAAGGGCAGGCCAGCGGACTTTGGTTGTCCTCTGAAAATGGCACTCTGGGTGTTATCTCCGCCTACGTGCAAACCGCCTTGGTGTTCTCCTCAAGGAGCTGACAGTTTGGACCCCAGACCCAACACTATTGAACTATGGGTCTCTATAAGGAAGCATATGGAGAGCACCCGAGTGAACTGGTCATAGGAAAATACACCAAAGAAATAAGTGACAAGAAAATTCGAAAGCCCCAATTTGCTAAGATCAGTGCTCAGTTCTCAAATAATTTCTCTTTTAAGTAATGGGCCAACAATTGAACCTAGACCAAGAGTCTCGCGTTCCCTAATTACTTCCTTAAAAGAATGCATCTACCAAAGATTGTGTAATTTCATTATCATTCATCTTCGTGGTATGTCATACCAATTCATGTTGTTATCCCCTTTATATAAAATTCAAAAAGATACATTTAGAATAGACGATTT
>JAJONI010001311.1:0-13070 GCA_022190145.1 Pezicula rhizophila
TCTAATTAATTTTGGTAAAAACGGATTTTTATTTAGAGAGTGCAAGTTTAATCTATCTACCTAAAATCCAATGAATTTTCCATTCTTTAAGTGTCCTATAGTTAGTGTTGTTTTGTTCCGGCTGTTGCAAAATTCAATCGGGGATGCTGTTGTTGTTCTATACTTTTGTCGTTCCGTCCCGAAATCCCTAAAAGTAATATACGAACGAATCCCCCCCCGGTGATTTCAGTCCGTTCCGAGTTGAAAGCAAAGGTCAACTGTGGGTGGGGAATGTTAGCTGTGACGGGGGGAGCGGGGCTTCTCTCTCGGGATAGATGGGGGGGGGGGGGGTTTGAGATATCTAATATCTAGCATTTGTTTGAAAAGAAAAAGGTGATAAGGCGAATAGTCTGATAGCCCCTCACGTGATGGCATGTATGTAGCAGAAGGTATATATATATATACATATCCATCAGTCCTCCCCAGCTTTCCATCTCCAAGCTCCTCGTCCCCTTCAGAAAATCCAGATTACCTACTTCGATTTCTCACGCCAATCTAGAGAAGCCATTATGTCTCAGACCAGAGTTCGTAGCGAAAGACCAACCGTCTGTTATCTTCTATCCTTTATTATAACATCAACTGACCGCTGCAGATGGTTCTGAACTGGCCAATTGCCACACTCACGACTGCAAACACGTTTCTCTGGGGTCCTAAGCGTACACTAATCTTCAAGAAATTCATGCATACCAATCGAGAATTTCTTGCCTTGGCCAAAGACAATGACTACCATATTACCGCGACGCGACTTCGGGACTTCGACCTAAGCGAAATCCGCCCCCTTGTGGACTGTGGTGGACTTGAAGGGATAGTTACGAATAAAGGAATTCCAGTCCTCTCGATTGTAGACCCTAAGATTCGCTCTAAGATGGCCAGGGAGTATGTCAAGATCGAAGAGAGCGACGATGAGCTGACCGAGGATGAATTCCCATCTACATCAAAGCGAGGTAGGAAGGCGTCACCTCTAACTTCAGTCGTTATTCATAACCATGGTCCTTCGAGCGCCAAGTGAGGAAGCCCGTCCTACATTATTCCAGGTCGAATACTAATACATTTTGTTAAGAAACATGACAAACGAGCACTCGGATCAATTGGCTTCGGTCAACGCAGAAATTGCACGACTCACGGAACTTAAACAGTCGCTCGGTCCCTCGATGAGCGGTGCCTTGAACCCCAACGACAGAAACCTCGGATACGGCGATGAGAAGGGCAAACAGGACAAAAACAACAACCTAAAGGATCACAACACAGACCACATCTACAACGACCCAAAGACTTCGTCCCAATCTCACCACAGTCATATCCATGATTACATCTCGCCGCCGCCCTCCCCACCCCCCTGCAACCCCAACGCCAAATACGAGGGCAGATCAGATGATGAGGTGATAGCTATTCTTAATCAGATCAACGATAATCTCCAGTACTACCTGCGCGAGTATGAGACTGCGCGCAGGAAGGAAGATGCAGCGGAGCACAAGTGGAAGCTTTCGGTGATTGACGCCTTGAGCGGGATTGACATTGTTGAGGCGGACGAGGCGAAGGAAAGTAAGGGCAAGGGCAAGTCTGGAAAGAGGGTTTCTTACAAGTGGTGAGGTGTCGTTGTAATGAATGTCTCTCTGTAGCTATTTATTCACTAAAACTTCCTTCAAATAATTTTGGCCTGAGGATGATATTCTTCTTTTGCGAGGACTGTTAAGGTTTCGCTGAACCTGAGTAATATTAGCCATGCTTCGCTTGTGGGTGGTCGGCCTAAGTAAGTGTCCCATGAAAAGCGTCATTTCAGAACTACATTGATTTTAGATGTGGTCCCAATGGCACTTTCGACTTGTGCTCTTGGCTGATTGGATCTTGGATTAGAGGCTTCAGGTTCTGGTAGAAGGCCTAAATGATAAAGTAGTCCGAATAGGCTAAATAGTTACCGTAGCTCTAATTTCCTTGTTTGTAAACCCGCAGTGTCTGCAAAGCGCAACTCGAGTCGTGAAGGTATCAATTGTCTGGCCACTCATTCATGTCAAGATATGAGCATGACAAACGCCTTATTTTGTGTGGAAATTCGTGTTTCTCTTCTCGTGTATATATAGGACTTACAGCCCTGCCATAAAGTATTTAATTTTTCGCATAAGTTAACTCACAACTCACCTTTCCAATACACACACATATTTAAAAAGGCTCAACAGATTATACATAATTCAAAACATCACCACCTAGTAACCTCAAAAAAAAAAAAAAAGAAAAGAAAAGAAAAGGAAACCCCCGTCTACAATTTTCCATCGGTCTACTTTCCCCCTCCCTCTCCTAAAAACCCCTCTTTACCTTCCTTCCTTACCCTCCTTAATCTAACCCTTCCAAACATTAACCTTCCTTCTCCTCAACCTCGCCATAAGGATCCTCCTCCTCCTCCTCCCCGACTTCACACCCATCCTCTTCTAACCCCAACTCTATCGTCGCTACCGTGGCTAAATCAAATAGCGTAGGAGCAGGAGCAGGAACAGGAGCAGGAACAGGAACATGCATAACCGGACCCAGTACGTGCGTGTCAACCAAGTGATTATTGCCCTCAGTCAAAGACGAAGAACAAGAAGAACAAGAAGAAAAAGAAGAAAAAGAAGCAGAAGCAGAAGAAGAAGCAGAATTGCAGCACACACCCCCCCCTTTTGTGGAGAAACAATCACGATCGTAATTATGATGATCGCTACGACTCTGACTACTATACGGATAATACTCCAGTCCGAGCAGGATGGGAGTTGGTAGCGGCAGCGGCAGCGGCATGGAAGACAGGAAAGGTTGTGGTTGTGATTGTGGCGGCATTGCTGCAGGATGATGAGTGCGGCTCGCGAGGATCTCTGATCCTGGGCCCGATGAGGCTGGAGCGGCGGCATCGGCGAAGAAAAGAGGGGGATTTTTGGGATCGGGATCGGGATTGCTGATGTTGGGGGTTTCGAGAGGTGATGTGTAATTGTTGTAGATGGGAATGGGAATGGGGTTTGGCGGCAGGGGCGGAGGGAAGTATGCGTGTTGTAGTGATGGTGGTGGTGGTTGTTGATAATGTTGTATACTACCTGTGAAGAATGGTTGTGGCTCGGGTAATTGCCGTTTCTGGGAAGTTGAATACGAATCGTTGGGATTTTGTTGCGGATGTTTATGTGGTAGTGAGAGTGGGAGTGGGAGTGGGAGTGGGAGTGGTGGAGTCGATAGTTGTTGCATGCTGTGGTCTAAGGGTAGATAATGATCATGATCATGTACGCTGTTGTAGTTGATGTCGGCGTTGAGATTATGATTATGATTATGATATAGGTAAGGTGGAGTAAAGGCTGAGGATGAGGAGGAATACCAAGGATCTAGCACGTTGCTATCTAGAGGGGGAAGCTGGGGTTGACAGGTAGGATCTGAGGCGTAGAGAGGTGGGGTGAGTTGTTGTTGTTGTTGGTGGTGGTGGTGGTGCTGTTCTACGGTCGGGTAGAGTGCAGATGGTGATGGTGATAGACATGTATATGTACGCTGATGAGGCATGTATAGATCGGTCTGCTGCTCCTGTCTCTGAGTATATGGCACCAAGGTTTTATCTCGAGGAACAAAGAACTGTTGTTGTTGCTGTTGCTGTGGTTGTGGTTGTGCTTGCTCTCGAGATCGTTCTTGAGATGTTCTACTTCCTGGAAGGAGCTGTGGCGGTGGTGATGATCTTGGGGAACCTGGTCCGCATGGAATTCCCTCATCGGTGGACGCCCTATTGCTCGATTCGATAAGTTTGCGGAGCCAATGACTGATGGGAAGGTCTTTGCGGGCATCTCTCCTCCTCTCCGTCCTTCTCGGCATCAGACTTGGCTGAAGTCTCGTTTTTAGTGTTGGCGTCACAGGCTGTTGGCTGCTCTTGAAGATTCTTTGACTGGGAGCTAAACTGGGTGACTCGGGTGAGGTGCTTGGAGCTGAAGAGAACCTCATGCGGCTAAGACATCGTCGAGGAACTGCATCGTCGTCTTGGTCTTGGTGTTGGTCTTGCTCTTCATCGCCGTCATCTGTTTCGTCTATGGACTTCGCGCCCTATTGACGTCTCAAATCAATGACTTTTTCTCTTTAGTCTTGAGGAAGGAGGGGATGGATGGAGGGTATTGGTGTAGAGAGACTTGAGCATGCTTTGAAGCCTTTGTGAATTGGTGGTCGTACCTGAAAGACACACCGTTTTATACCGGCACGCTGGCAGCTGTCACATCTGCCCTCGTGGTTCTTTTTGCTACAGCGAATCTTGCGATCACGGCACCTTTGACACTATAGGACAGCGAGGGAGCATATTAGCAATCGTCCCCTCCCTTTTGCATCTTCGAGACAGTAACGCACTGCTAATTTCATTCGCATTTCTCTTCTCTTCTGAACCTTAAGGGCGGTTGAGGCTTTATGCCTAGACTTTGAAAGCCTTAAGGCTTTTGTTGTAGGCATAGTTGTTGTTGGATGTTGCTTGTTGCAATGGATGAGGAAGTATAAGGAATATCATCTCTACCTCGTCCGAGTACTTATATTCTGATGAGTTGGGAGGAAGAAGAAAGTCTGCGACCTACGACCTTTGATGTATCGAAGCTAGACGGTAATTGCACTGAAACCATTCTCACCGTAAAACAGCTCGGGGGATGTAGGATAAAGGATAGAGCTGAATAATCTGAACAAGGCAAGGAAGGATAGGGGAAGAGCTAATATGAATACAGGACAAACTCACTCAGTATGAGAGGCAGATTTAGACAAGAGGTGCTAGAATCTAGTCTGTGCGATCGGAGCCAAGCTGAGCTGGATGTTGAGTGAGACAGAATGAGCACACCGGAGACTTGTGTCTCGGTAACTTGCGGACAAAAGAGAGAGACGAGACACGGAGACAGACGGACGAGCAGCTTTGAATTTGAGATTGCACATTACGATCACTTTACAATTTACGTCAAGCTGCCTCCTTGATGCTAACCTGAGCCAGAAGCTCCATCTACCTCTTATCCTTCTGTCCTTGATACCCCCCTTTATCATCATCAACATCCTTATACTTATCCCCATCCCCCTTATCATCCCTAAGCTTCTCATAACCTTCAACCAAACACGCAATGATCTTGTGCTGAGCGCCTATAACATCTTCCTTCGCTATAGCCGTCTCATGAGCCAATTGAACCAAACGCTCTCGCTGGCGTACGGGTAGTGAGAAACGAGCAGGAGGCGGGGGAGGAGCGGAGGTATTGAAGCTCAATAACTCCGAGACTGGATCCAACGATGGCACATCTGGCATTGGTCCGACATGAGTTCTGAGACCGTTGTTGGTGCCGAATGAACCCGGCATCTGCTGAGCACGAGGAAGAGTAGGTGGTGGCCTGGGTTGTGGCCGGAGCGTTATCCTTGGTTCGGTTCGATACAGGCGAGTTCGATACAGGCGAGAGCTCCTCTGGGATGGTGTTGAGGAAGCTTGATTCCACACATCGATGTTGTCGTCAGGTAGAGGCTGCTTGGCTTGTTGTGGTCGGGGAGCAGCCACCTGTGGCTCGTCGTCGTAGATGCGAGGGCTTTGGGGAGGACTTTGGGAAGGAGGGGGGCTCTGGGGCTGTGGTCGTGCTTGACTTGGGCCTGGCGTAGGCGTTGTTGTTCTGGTGCCATTATCATCACCATCATCATCATCATCACCATCCTCTTCCGTGTTCTGCTTAGGATGACGATGCTCGCACATCTTGGAAAGCTTACGCCATAGCTTAGGATTAACAATGTCGGAAATAGGGGTGCCGATATCATTCGTGATATCTGCGGAAGTATAGATGCGTGGATCGAAGCCTACAAGAGCATAGATAGGGGCGAGATTCATGTCCTTGAACACCTTCTCGGTGATCTTCTGATTCTTAGTTGGGGTTGAGGATTGCATCTTTTCGGCGATGAAGGCGTCAAAGCTTGCATTATTATTGATAAAGTCAGCCAGCGCAGCTTCCTGGGCAGCTGTCCAGCGGAAGTAGTTGCTGTGATTGAGCGTAGCAAGAGGATGGCCCATAATAGTAGGGGAGTCGTTGTTGTCGGCCATGGTGAATCATACAGGTACGATGGAGAGAGGTATGGGGATGGGGATGGGGACAGGTATAGGTATAAGTATGGGGTTAGATATAGGTACAGGAATAGATGCACAGCTACACAGATCGGGTTCTACTAACTCTCACTGACTGTTCGTTTGTTGGTGTCGCTTCATCAAATCATTTTTCTTAAAATTCCATATTCAACCTATTTATTTTATGTTGCTGGTCGCCTCACTGCATCTATCTGTCAGTCTGACCATCTTCGTCTTCTGTACCACCCACTGTTCTGTGGTTGATGAATGACGGAGGGTGGGAGGGAGGGAGATTGGTTTGGTTGTTCGTTCGTTTGTCTTGCTTCCCTTTCCCTCTCGCTCTCGCCTCTTCCTTTCTTCGCTTGACGTCTTCTCTTTGTCTCTTTTCTCTTTCTTTCTTTCTTTCTTTCTTCCTCTCTTCCTCTCTTCCTCCCCATATTTCTTCCTTTATCATCTCTTCCCATCATCCTCTATATATCACGATTCCCCTCGCCTTCATCCAACATTCCTGCATCTGGTGGTCACATCCCTTCCTTTCCGCTCTCCCTTAGCCGTCGTCTCACCATATTCCCGTCATCCTTACCACCCATGGTATTTAAATATTTGGTACCCAATCACTTCTCACCCTCCAACATCTCAAATTTCTTAAAATCTTGGCTCTTCCCGTCTGTGTCATCCACATTCCTGAGAATCCCAATCACCCCTTCCGTAGCTTCTTGATTATTATTTTTACCATCATCATCATCGTCATCATCACCACCACCACCACCACCATCATCATCATCATTATTATTTTTTGGCTGCTTCTTTTTTGGTTTTGGTTTTGTTTTTTTTCTCACAATGGATTATCACCCTCCATCCACGACACAACCCCGACGCCGTCCTCGACCAGCTGGTGGTAGTACCAGACAAGATCAGCCTTCTTCTTCTACAGCTTCATCGCTCTATGATTTCTACGACTACTATGCGGCGCGAGGGGATGCCCTGCGGGAGGCCTACTACCCCCGACAGGAGCAAGTGCTCAGAGAATCAGGAGTGCTACCTGAAAACGCCGATCGGAACATCGTATCGCAGAATGCGCTTCGGCATCGCGATTTGCAAGCCTTTTGCCGTGCGAGGCTCTTTGAGATGCAGGAGGAGCACGACGGCCGCCTTGGTCGAGACGACATGGTTGCGAGATTACAAGGAGAGATTGACATGGTGAAGGATTGGGATCGTTATTCGACTACATCATTCTTATCACCACCACCACCACCACCACCACCACCATCATCATCATCATCATCATCAATGTCAATGTCAATACCATCATCATCATCACCATCATCATCAAGATCAATGTCAATGCGAGCAGACCAACGCCGGGAAACAACAATAGGAGCTGCCATCGGCCAAGCATTGTGGAAGCTTTGCCGGATGGTATTCCGGCCGCTACTCGACGTGTGGTCTAGTCGACTATTCCAATGGTTCTTTTATTATGTGGCCCTCATCTTCATCTGGGTTTTGATGTTCTATCTCACCTATCTGATTATCCGGTATACGGCGTCGTCAACAATAGGCAAAGGCATATCAATGATCGCATCCGGCGTTCAAATATCAGCCCAAGGCGCTCGATCTGGAGCAGCAGCGACCTTCAACGCGACCGCAATAGCGATGGCAGGCGTTCGATCCGGGGCAGCAGCGACAATGAACGCGACTTTCATAACCATGGCAGGCATCTACCACTCAAGCGTATGGCGGCCCTGGTCAAGCAACAATACCGTCAAACTTACATCTGCAGAGCCGCTGCCCCCACCACCAGAAACCGAAGCAATGCTAAGCGATGAACTTTCCACAACCCTTATGCATGTCATCGCCCTTAGCAATATTGGTATTGAGCTCCTCCCTGCTACAACACTCCTCTCCTTCTCACGAAACCACATCATTGGAGCTGCAACAATTGTCCGCGCATCAGAGTTGACGTTAAAGGAGGAGCTTAGCATTGCATACAGCAAGCTCGAGATGTCCCTTAACAGCGCCGTCGATGTTCTAAACGACTTCGGCGTCCGCAACGAAGCTATGCTGTTGAATTCGGAAAGCTACCTCCACATGATCCTCAAGCGCCTTGATGCATTGAATCAGGAATGGGGAACCCTCCCGTCGCCGGCCCGGCAAGTGCTGAGTACATTATTTGGCAGGTCTGGCTGGTGGGAAACACAGCCAACGTCACGGATGCAGATGGCGAAGGAGCTTCTTGTCTTCAGCGACCATTTATCAGAGAAGCTGGAGCGGCTTCTGGAAACGATTCAGAAGGGGCAGATGCTACTGCATAGAGTGCATGTGGACTTTGAGGAGGTGGCGTACTATCGACGGAAGAACACAGACTTTGTGAATGAGGCTCGGTTTGAGTTGGATGAGAAGATTAAACAGGGATGGCTGGGGATGGGGATTACGATTGGGCCTTTGGGCCGGCCGTCACGGCAGGATGTGAAGAAGACGAGGGGGCTTGCAACGGAGCTTAAGCATCTGGGGGAGTTGAGATCAGCCCATGTGATTGCTACGGAGGGATTGCTGGTAGCGAAGACGATGGTGGAAACGATTAAGAATCAGCTGCGATTGTTTACAGAGAAGGCGAAGGCACTGGCGGCACATGATGTTGATTTAGTTGGGGATGTGTTGGAGGCGGAAGTGGGTGTGTTAACAGCCTTGGTTGACCGCCTCAAGAAGGCAAGTATCGTGGCGGTGAATGAAAGGGGCCGGGAAGAGATGGAGTGGAAAAAGAAGAGGACGTTCTGTAAGCAGGTAGCCCAAGAGAAGAAGAGGACTGGGAAGCAGGATGGAAGAGAGGAAGAAGAAGCTGGCGGCGACAGTAACGAATTTCTTGAATGTTTTTACGGGACTGGGAAGTGGATTGCCAGTAATAAGGAAGGCAAGGGGGCGGTATGAGGGCTTTAGCTTTTATGATCAACAGTCAGTAGTACATGCAGGCAGGGATTGTTTTGTTTGGATAAATTAGGAATTGAAATTGAAATTGAAATTGGCTCTGGAACTTCCTTCATCTTCCTGGTCAGCTTAGCCGGTGACAAGTTTGTTTCGACTCTGTAGCAGAGCGTTTTGCCTCTTGGACAGCAGCAGAATGGCTTATAAGAGTGGCTCTCCCTGCATCACACATCGACAAGAGTCTCGCTACACGCGAGCTCAAGTGGCAAGAGTCGATTTTCAGTAGAGATATGCCTCGAGGCACATCTGCAGCCGCTACACCGTCTAGACTCGAAAGAGGGAAATTCGAGTCCAGCCGTGGGGCAGATTCTCCAGGAAGGTCAGAACATCTGCGAAATGTGATTCCAACCTCGCAAGGACTGTTTTGGCGTAGTTAAAACTGCAAAACTGTGTCGAAGCACTTCCATAGATCGAGATGGCAAAGTAGAAATTGCGCACCAATGCCTCTGATTTGTGAGGATGTGTCCCAAGTGCTGGTGCAAGAATTGATGATTAACCTGGTCCCTCGACCCTACAGCATTCAGCCAGTCAGTCTGTGGAAGGACGATCGGCAGCATCACAATAGCCGGCTGGGGCGTCGCTCTGCTGAGGGCCAGGACTCGAAATGCTATATGGCATAGGAAAATGATGCTGCGTGGATCGAATGTTTGCTGCAGACATAAGCTGGCCAGTATCTGTACGGAGGTTTGCACAGGGGTTCAAGTTGAAGTTGGCTCGTAACTGCTTCACCAGCGCGCAGTGATAGAGGGATTTATCTATCGAATTTTGGATTAGGCTGAGACCCACGGCCAGCTGCTTCTTTCGTCGATCAGTGCTTCTGTGATACATCCTTGAATGGGCAGATGAGCCCGCGATTCTCTTGACAGGCGGATGATCGAGTCTGTCGAACAAATGTGCCCAGCCCACTCGAGTCCTTTGAAGTTGCTGGTGGCTGTGCAGAAGGTCGACGTTCACCTTTATTTACATCGTTAAACTGATGGCGGAACAGCATGGCTACATTAGAAATGATCAAGGATCGCGACGAAGGCGAGATGTCTAAAGTGTAGTCAGTGCATTAGTCCATACTATCCCCAGAGACGCATATTAACCTCAACTCAAGCGTTATAGTAGTACCTGGAGTCGCCGGTGCAAACCTCAACAAAAGGACCTGTCTGCTTTTTTCTCAGTGGCTGGATCGCCTTGTCGCTAATTGCAAGAGCCGTGTACAATGCTGGGTATACAAACATCATCCTCAAATTCAAAGGTTAGAGTTAAGGATTCATACTTATCCACATAAGAGGATGTCCTAGCTCGATTAATCTTAATGTAGTGAGATCAGCATTTCGTGAGTTTAGCCAGAGATTCAAAATAGAGTCAACTCTGAGATACGCAGGACAACGACAATACGCTCATTCTGATCGGACAGAAACTTGGGTGCTATATCCTGAAAAAGGTTCGCCTTGTCGTATGTCGCCGATCAATTGGAGATGATAGATGCTTACTAATAGACTTTGGGCCATATATGAAGTTTGAAAATAGCCTGGATGATGAGATCATTCATTTGGAATCTATTGATGAAATAAAACGATTATCATGGCAGATAGAGGATGTAAACTCTCTCGTCATAGTCCATTATTGATCTACAGATCTCTGCTACAGTCCGGATCATGCTATGTTCATCAATGGGATCTGGATGCTACCGGACGCATCTCGCAGCCATGTAATATAGATGAGCTCGATTGTAATAGGATCCCTGGAAAAATAGCCACATTGAGGACATTTGAAAATAATCATGGTCATTGGGTGAATGGATCGACCCGTGTTTTCCCTCCTATGCATTTTGATTCCGTGGATGGATTCATGAAATGCTTCCGTCGATGTATGGCGAAGACATGTACAAAGGGACGATTATGGGATTTGGATGGTACTATTCTGATAAATTATGGGCACATCTCGAATGATAATTCTAATTATCCTAAGGAATTTCGTTATGTGGCCATGCTTTAACAAAAGAATCTATACAATCTAATATCGATTCATACAGCCCAGGCATTCGTAGAATCATTGGAGAAGAAGGGACGCAACAAGGGTATATATAGCATGCCGAGTCAATCTACGGTAGTTACCGGCATATTGGGAGGATTATCCAATAATACCACGCTGGAAATGGGATTTGACGAACCTGAGGGTACCATTGATATTGAAAAGAGAACATATGACACAGATCTTATAGGATTCGTATGTGCGGGACATACATCCCATTCCGGAGATGCAGGAAAATCAAGACGAATATCGAGTTATTCACGGATACGCGTCATTTCGATGAATATATTGGAGTTTCTTGATGATATGCCAGAGACATCCGGATACAAGAAGGACTGGATAGTATATTGTATGGGTCTTATTCGATGCGAATATTAAAGAAATATAGTATATAGTCCATACATTGGATGATCTATCTAGAGAATACATGCAAAATCAATTCTTGGATCCATCGGGTACAAATCTATTATGTCCAGCAACATATATGATATATGAATCCGAGCGAATATGGTATCTTTCTGTATCATCCGGTATCGTCGTGCGTTCTATGCCTGGAGGCGAAATGATAGAGAGTCATATGCTAAATCGACAAGAGATAAATTCCATCATTCAACATTCTAAATTGCCTGCCAATATACATGATGAGATAGACTATAAGTTCTGTGCATTCTTTATGTCCATACCATTTGGAGAGCATAATCGACCCCCTCGAACACTCTTTGCCTCAGGTCAAAGCACTCAAGGAATATTCTTTCCATGGTCATCGGCAATAGCGCGTGTATCACCATCCCATGCATCACGCCCGATAGTTGCCACAAAATTTGTGCGCGAAATAGAAAGAGATTTCGAGGAGAATGATGACGCTATATGGGATATATTTCCTGGCGAAGATCTGACGGTGTGCTATATGAATCTACCGGAAAATTACGATGATTCCATGGCAGTCTCTAGTGGATTTGCAGATAGGGGAGGGTTTGCTACATTGTCCATGTGTACATACAGAGTATCCGAATCAGAAAATATACCTGATGTAGGAGAGAAGATGTGCCACAAGAAATACAAATGGTGGAAGGTAGATTGTACAGATACATGCATAATACGTCTCAGGATAAGGGTCGGCAACAAATGCGTACTGTTTCTACATCTGCAAGAATACCCTCTAGGACCGTTCATGAAGTTATGAGGACGGAAGACGGTCATATATCAATAAAGATACTCAGCTATTCTCGGATTCTCACTAGAGATAAGATATCTACTCTTTATGGTCAAAAGGGTGTTGTTCAAATAGTTCCCTAGGCAGAATTGCCTATCATTGTAATGAAGGAAGGTACTCAATTCATAGCTGATTTATATATAGCAGTAGGTTCTATTGTATCCAGACAGACAAATGGACAGATAGATGAATCATTCGAAGGGTTACGTGCAGCAAGACAAGGTAAGCATTCCATTGCGGAAGATATCATTAATACTCAAAGTGAGGCATGCCAGTATCTTATGGATTCCCGAGATGGAACTATAATTATGAAGGAACTCCCCTCAGGAAGATTAGAGCCCATACATGCCACAGTCGGAATTACACGGATATTAAATCAGACCCAGATGACGAGGGAAAGGCACCATCTGACACATAGATCTGAGGGGAAATACAGTACTGGAACGCGACCAGGAAGAGCAGATAGTGGAGGTGTCGCATCTGCAGAAATGGATTTCCATGCAATGTACTTAAGTAGTCTGATAGGATGTGCACAGGAATTATATAATAGGGGGAATGCCTGCATAATACCAATATGCCGGGAATGTGGTGCGATACGGGAATTGTATGACTGTGATATAGAAGATTGCTGTGTAATAACATTAGGATCATATGATATTGCTGTATTCGATATGATCTCTGAAGCTCTGAATGGATCCTGCAACAGATATAAGGTAGAGCACATATAGGTATATATTGCATTTATCAAAACGCATTTTAAAATTTCATAAT
>JAJONI010001313.1:0-13064 GCA_022190145.1 Pezicula rhizophila
AAAGCTAATTAGTTTCAATCTTTAGTAGCTATCATCATAAGTATTCTGCTCCGCATACTTACTACATTTCCTAGGCATAGAAAATCGTGGTTCGCAAATCCGAGGAACTGGTAAACTTAGTTGGATAATTATTTATTGTAGGTTATTATATAGGCTTAGATAGCTCTTTACAAACGAAAGGATACCTCTGACACGTGGTTGAGGTGCTAGACACGTGTTACCAGCCCCGATTCAAGTTTATTTGCTGCGATAGAGAGCGCAGGTTACTACTAAAGATTGTAATTAAGCTTATTCGACTAGAGAGAGAGCACCCAACCATATCACCACCTATATCTATACTATCTCTCCCCCTGAATAACGGCTTCATTTTTTGGCTGGTAGTAGAGAACGAGCCGTTCCGTGTAGGTATGAGATCAGTGGTATAGGCTTTTAGAGGCTTCTAGAGTGTTAAGATAATGTAGGATACTCCATACGACTGGACAGTTTTGAAACTATAGTAAAAAGCGTTCCAAAGCTTAAATCTCCCATAGTGTAGGTTACTATGAAGTGCGAACTACTGCTTAGGCAGTATCTGTGCTGTAAAAGTTAGTCTAGCTTGTTAAGTGCATAACGATTTGATAGTTTGAATATGTGAAGTTCAAAGTTCAGTCCCAAGGAGCATGAAGAAAGGTAAAAATCAGAACCGTCGTTTTCTTTTGGAAACTTGCCACCGTATTAAGCACGAGAAGGAGGTAGTGCCTCCTTCATTGCGTAGATATTTGTGGGTCAGGGCCTCCGGAATTTGACCAAAGCAGCAATCATCGTAAACAGCTGATGATGATATCGATCATCATGTCCACCTAAAGTCAAAGACCTTATGCATCAGACCCTATTTAGTGATCGCGTGGCACATGGGACACCAGGACCTAAAACGTGGACATACCTGCGATAAGCAGCTTGACTAGCCCCAAAGAAAACATCATCGAAGCACGCACTGTCATGTATCTGATCTATATCTCCCCACTGAAACCAGTTGCTAACGACATTCAGTCCTTGTTGTGCTCTGCTCATTGTGGTTTTGGATGTTGTCGAAGAGGGCGGATGACGGGATGTTACGAAACCGAAAAGGCCTAAGCTTCTAAGATCTGGCTGGAATATATCATCTGCTTTCCTGGTATTGGTACGTTCATTCAATGCTTGTTAACTAGGACAGGGGTACTATACTGATGAATTCATATACCCCGTTAAAGCTAGTTAAGAGAGTTCTTGAAATAAAATGAGTAACTTGAAAAAGGAGGCATTGAAATCAAGTAACTGGTCAAAAGTTTAACCAAAACGAAGTGATCTACGCACACTAGATGAGCTACTTTATCAAAATCCATGAAATTAAGAACAGAGGTATTATTTGTGAGCTGATCGACACAGCCCTCTGCTTGCCTGACATCAATAAAATACTTTTCTACCGAGGGACGTGGGGAAAGTATTGTTGTACCTTGCAGCGTCTGTGAGTACCGTTTGGAGCATGAACGACTAAAATGGCCAATAGCAACCTGTATGTCTAGGATAAACAGTGCGCATAATCTAGCACTTACTTGGCAGGGAGGCATACTTTCCCCATAAACCAACACATGCCAGATCCATTGGCTTGGAGTTCTAGCTCACACGAAAACGAGTTGCGGATCTGCAAGGGCCGTTTGCCCGATACAGAAATGATGCACCGGAAGGTCCCGACCATCTATTGTCCTAGTCTAGTTTGACTATACTTTATTTGACGGGAGCTATTAATGCCTCGATGCGAAGGGGCTTCCCGCCTAACAGGCTCTATTTGGAAATCCGAGCTTTCGTTATTTCGTATAAGCTTAATTTTTGGATGCGAATCCACCTATGTTCCTAGAAAAACGTAAGTCTCTTGTAGATATCTGGACGTAGTTATTATTTCTAGATGAAGATCCTTTCAAACTATTCGTATGTTGGCAAATGGTGAACTTCTTTGGAGAGCTTTAACGTGGCGACCGAAAACGTTATAGTACTCTTACAAGGATCACTTTGACTCTCGCAAGAGCCAACGTCAGAACTTCAGAACTTCAGATGCAGACACCAACTATGCCAAGTATTTCACTCTCAGCTCTCCTGTTTTCAATCATTGACGAGGCTGTGTAGAATGAGCCGTAAAGTATGGGCACACCTCTATATCTGTCAGTGTGTAAATCCTGGAGTGCGATTGGGAATTCGTTAATCCCTTGCGAGTCGGATTGGATGTTAACCGAAAAAGCATTGGATGAGAAGAGTGTCGCATCTCATCGCAACGTTCAGGTAAGGTCCAGATATTGACGTATGAGCCTACAAACTTGCATCTGTTTGTAGATGAAGATTAATCCACTAGTTTAATTTCACGAGGCTGTCGCTTAATAGTAATAGCTTTTGGGTCTCACGAAGCTTCTCCTTTACCATTCAGACTACTTATTCTCTGCTCTCCTGCTTATAATTTATGGTGGCAATAGAATTCAATGATAGCTAACACCTTGGCATAGGAACTGCCGTCTATTGTCTGACAGAATCAAAATTCATGCTTAAAGCTGATGAAGGGTGTCAAAAAAACCTATCGCAGAACATGTCACCCGCAAACGTGATGCAAGCGACGTCTGGGAGCCCGCTCGAACCATCCATTCCCGAGAAGAGATGACCGAGCGCTCGCAACAAGTGATTTATGATTTCACCATTCTGATGTTGTCTGGATCAGGTAGAACTCACCTAAACAAGTTCATAAAGCAAGGGTCATGGCAGTTTCGTTATATCTTCATAAGATCCTTCGCATCCCATTTTTTTGTAGTATTTTGAGATACGTCACACTCCAGATCAACATCACACTCATTACCTTTCCTCATCTCTTATCCAGAGAGTTGAATATTTTCAACACGCAGCCATGAGGGTCAATATTTTCATGACGATATTACTCTTCGCCTCATTCACTGCTTCACAACCGACCCTTCTTCAAGCTCTTCAGGGTTCTATACATAACTTAGCCAAAAGTCCCAAAGCTTCTTCCAATACCACATCGCCAGCACCACAAGGAGATCCTGCACCCGTACCTGTACCTGTACCTGTTCCCGTGCCCGTGCCAGCACCAGCACCAGCACCAGCACCAGTACCAGCACCAGCACCTCCTGCAGCTCAAAATTGCCGCTGTACCGTAGTATTTGGCGACAAGGCCGCAACTGACGTCGTTAACGTCCAACTCAGTTCGACAACAGGGTTGACGGGTCAAGATGGCCTGAAGAAGGCATGCTCAGCGAATTTGATTATCGGCAATGATTGTGGATCCTCTGCAACATCCGACGAAAGTTCCAAGTCATGTGTGAAAAGCTCAACTTGTATTAACGCCTAAGCCGGTTCGTTCGCCTGAGAGAAAGGATGAGATGGAACTATGGAGTCAGGTCACATGTATAGGAGTATGATGGTGTATTTCAGAGGAGTTGGATCCCTACGATTTTGCTGGTCATTGGGTGTGGTTCTAGGGTCATGGTGGATTGCAATATATTATCTGGTCAGCGATGCATTAATGGATAAGCCTTGGCGTTGAAATCCTGTCTACGGGCTAGACACTAGGATGGGTTTCAAGGGAGTTGGGTTGGTACCTTTCCTAATATTTTACAGATGTAGATACCAAAAAACAATGAAAAATACAAACACCAAAACCTTCGTCTTTCTGTCCCTATGAGCCTGCTTAAGAACCTGCATGTTAAGTTTGGGACGCTGGAGCCCCAAAGTACTCTAGGATTATTCTATACTTTGAGTTCAACAAAGAAATAGGAATTGCAAACAGGATATTCTACAAAGTTCAAGGAGACACACAATCAAAATAAAAGCCTATTTTAATTGTCTCAAAGGTCTTCTCCATTTTCATTTACTGAAATGAATCCATCTATTCAATCAAATCTCTAATCAAACTCTGGTTCAACATATTATGCAATCTAAGCTCAAACACCTTTCCCAATCCAGGTGCCAAATCCGACATAGCACTAAAAAGATCCTTCGTAAACAAACCAGGAAGTAAAGGGTTTAACGCAATCTCAAACTCCATCTCATCAGCCTCAGAAGCATTCTTCTTCACAGTCTCCTGCTTCTCCGGCAATTCAATCTCGAGAACTTTCCCATTTATACCTTTGTCGCCAAAGTATTTCCTGAATCTTTTTCCTTTGGATGTCGTGTCGGCTTTTAAAGTTTCATATCTCACACCTAGTGCTTCGTAGGCTGGGAACTGGTACCAGCGTCGCGCACCCTTGAAACTACCACCGAAGAATCGTTCGTAGAACCACTCGAGGTCTTCTTCGATCCATCCTGTAGTTGAGGCACAGGACCAATGAAAGTCTTTCTCGTTTTTATCTTGAAAGCAGAATGTATGCACGAAAAGCGGGATTTGACAGCCAACGCCGCAATTTCCAGGCTCGAAAAGTGTTCTCATGTAAGCCTGATGGTCAAACTCCTCCATGGCATCTTTGAATTCCTCCCAGCTATCCCAAGGAAATACTTCTTCTCCGAGTATCTCCTTAATTTTACCTATAGAGTTTTTGCCGTCAATTTCATTATCCTTGAGGGAGGAGGCTTTGATAAGACCGGCTTGTGCTACTCTGTGAAGCCCCTCAACAGCTTCCGGTAGTATTGGCATACCGGATTCGACCCGAAAGTTTAACATGGTATTCCTCATTTGTTCTATTCTAGCAAACTCGGTAGAAGCGTTATAAGATGAATCTTCTGCACTACAAAAAGCGCAGGAACAGTGAACCCCGGGTTCCATGATACAGGCTCGCCGAATATCTGCAAACGCATCATCGAGTATGTTCCCTTGATCGTCAAGAATTTTTGGAAAGACTCTTGCGGAGTTTATTATCAATAGAGCGTCCTGGATATCTGTTATATCCAGTTCGACTGGCGGACTGGTAATTCGAACTACAAGTGGTTCGCAGGCGATAGTGTTAACAGATGCTCTGCCAATATTCGTTGGTGTGTGCCCAACTATGACGGATTGCACATCTTGATATTCCACGATAGAAATTATGCCTTCCGAATCAAAGGAGTTCCCACAGGTGGAGCAACAGCAGTGCGCTGGTATGAATGTAAGGTATCGGCGTTTGGATAGTACCAAGTCTGGCAACGTGTAAATGCTACTTTCAATAGCACCATCTCTGGTTAATCGGTATACGTGCATAGTCTCATCCTTGAGTTCGATAGAAATTTTAGATGTACTAGTCAGTGCCGCACCAATTGTTCTGCCCTTGACTAAGTCACACAGCATGATACTCGAAGAACCCTCAATCCTCCGTAGGCTTACCCAATCATTCCTAAATGCTTCTCGGCCTTGGACGACTATGTACTGTCCATTTGGAGAAAACTTTATGGCTTGTGTTGGGTCGACTTCGAGGGTTAAAGACTCTATTGGTGGTCAGCATGCATAGCAATTACAAGAGAAGAACATGCTCCCTACCAGCAACAGTTATTGGTGATTCCTCAGACTCGATATTGGATATTCGTAGTTTGTGGCCAGAAAGAAGCCAGGCTATGAGTGGTCGTTGAGGATGCAGAGCCCAAGCAGTTTCCGGAAACGATTTTCTGCTACAGGAAATATCTCCTCCAGTTGTGGTGTGTACCATCCAGGAGATATCGTCTTTCGCTGCATCATATGTGCAAAGAAATATTTCAAACTGACGTGCTTCTCTGCCTCTGTTTTCTGATGGGTTCTTGACACACCTCGAAAATTGGAAAATGTGCAAGTTTTCCTGTACACTGGTCTCCCCTTTAGCTGTGAAAGACGTTGTTTCGCCTATTGACTCATGGAAACTATCAAATGAAGCCTCGATCTGGTCAAAAATTGCATAACGGATAATGGTGTGAGTGTCAACGAATCCTACGACTGTTGTATCTGCATTTGGGCCTTTAAGTGGATGTGAACGCGCTTTGAAGCATTTTAGAGCCCGTTGAAAAACTGTTTCTCTTGGATTTCTGATAGTAATCGTCATGTCTTCATATTCGTGATCAATATCCAATTCGATGCATCCTAGAGATATGGAGTTTTCAGTGGCGACGCATATAGGCTGCGAACCAACAGATGGATAGTACATATTTGGAAGCGCAACATGTCTAACTGTGGAAGATGTCGCTTGGTTCTCCCCGGCCATGAGACAGGTTATGGATAGCTCATATTTGACGGACTGGTGCTCGCTTATCGCTCCCGACGAAGCCTGGTCAGTTTCCATGAGCGTTTGGTCATCACCTTCAGGAGGAACGATAAATATTTGAATAAGGAAGTTAGCAGAAGCGGTAGGTGTAAGAACCAAGACGGAGAACTTTTGTGAGTCTCTCGGCCGATCCAACGCATCGCACTCTGTGACCTGTGTTCGACTCTTCATCACAGCCATAGCCGCTTCCTTCATTTCTTCATGGGCCATTAGCATGACAGATAGATCGTAATAGATTGTCGCAGTGTCAAATCGTAAACTCCAAGACAGAAGTGTTAACGCAGGACCCGATAAGGGATTCTCTGATCTGATTAAATTGCAAGTTAACAAAATTCACATGAAGAAAGATAGTTGCTGACCTGAGTGCAGTGGCAGGAAGCTGTAGTTTCAAAGACGGGTGTTTACCAAAACCTTTCAAGGATTTCTTAGCCTCAAAAAGTAATAGGTGTGCCTCTCCCGGATTGAAGGATTTGACGTGACGGACGTTTCCTGCTAGCTTCCACTTTGGAGGAACATATAGTAGAACTCTGTTAATATCGGTGTATTCCAAGGCTTCCGGACCAAAACTTGGTGGGAAAAGATATGGAAGTAAGTTCCAGGATGGTAGTTTCTGCGACCAGGCTCGATCAAGCAGAAGAAGTGGTGTCCACTCTTTATCACTACAATCCCATATTCCAATCGATCCTTCTTGGGGAGGTATCCTAGTGTTTTCGTTATTGTCCTTTCTATTCTCTTTTACTACTTCTCTTTTCATCAAAAGGAGGAAACGCCCACTAGAACTCATTGCGAGAAGATGGGCAATCCCTTCGAACTTTATCTCTCGACATGGAGTAGCACTATTACCCACATCGTATATTTGAAGAATAGAACCCCCTCCAATAGCTCGGTTAATTGTTGCAAAGGTTTTTAAGTTAATTGTGAGCTTCCCACCTTGGTAGAAGTACTGTAATGAGAAAGACCATGGTTTCACACTCCCTCCAGACTCAAGATCGAAAATACCGAAAGGTGTTGCAAGTCTGGATGAGTCTTCTGAGAACTGGAGAACATGAACATCATCTAGTTCCCACCTCATCGTCTCGGACCCAGTAGTCAGAATAGGACTTGCTGTCCAGCTTGGAAGTCTGAACAGGTGAGTTCTGGCTGGTCCTTCATGCTGTAATTCCAACAAACACACCACAAACTCCGCATAACCGATTCCTGCTGCCATATGTGCCAAAATTTCAGATAGATATAAATCCGTTGCTGCATTTTCTAGGCTCCATGCAAATCCGGTCGTGGATAAATTCAAAATAAGATTTCGTCCAGCTCGTATTTGAGCTCCAACGGGATCTGTAGAGGGCTCCATTGCCTCGAATATTACCGCAAGGTACTTTCCCTGTGGACACAACACTCCTCTTTTAACTACTAAAGGGCCGCGAATTTTGGATGGAGTGGGAATTAACATTTCTGCAGTAAGCAATCCTGTTTTCATATGATAACAGGAAATGAATGGTTCGTCGTAGGTAAAAGCGAGGTCGTTCTTAGCATCTATGGCAAAACATCGATTGGGCCATGTGACAGCCTCTGAACTCTTGGTACGGACTGTTTTAGTGTAGAATTGAATAATGCTGTCGTCACCGTCAGTTTCAAGAATCCCTCGGAAGTAGTTGGCCTCTGAAAGAAGCTGATGATGAAGGTAATGTATCCAGTCTGGCTGGATCTCCAAGACCTTGCCCCAGTCCAACATAAGGTCTAGGAAACTTTTAATCCATGCTTGGATTGCATGCTCTGAGTTGCTGTCGGACCATTTTCTCCCCATCATCCAGCCCTGAAGACTGTCTATAATATCTGCCGTGAGAGAAACACTGTCTAATCCAGTTGCTAACGCACGAGACATAATAATAGCAGCTTTAAGCCATCGAATGAAAAATGGTGATATAAGAAATTTCAGAACCTGTTCCTCCAGGCTTGCATCTTCTGATTTGTCGCACACTTTTAAATTCTTGTACCAATTGAAGGTGGCAAAATAGTAAAGTCCTCGGCCGGTACCAAGACTATATGTTTTGATAATTTCTTGTGGGTTTTCAACGTCAGGGGAAGAGAAGGAAGGTAGATCTGGGTACTCAAGAAAGGTCAAGAGCTTGCTAGCCACCATCGAGTATGCGGTAGAAATTTCTAAATTGTCATCAAGGCCATTGCGGTCGACTAGAAAGTCTTTCACGGTGGGGTGGATGAACCTTAGATGTTGAGAGGCGCCGAAGCATTCCACTAATTGCCCACAAGAGTGCTCAATAAACTCCTCACAACTGACCAAAACATTTTCATCTTCATCATATCCAGAGTCCCCGACCGCAAGTGCGCTCTTAAGTTCGTGCCAACTCAAGGCGGGATTTGCACAGAAGACCCAGCAGAAGACTTCTCGCCCTTTGATGGAACGCCTCGCAATTTCGATATTCTGCTCGTAGCTGTTGAACAGATCCCGTGGAAGGTTGGCCAAAGTCTTGTCAATAGCTGAGATAGATGAGATCTTGTCACCTGTCAGATCCTCGAGAACAAGATTGGCATATAGGAACATTCCATTAGCTCGTTCGCAAACACCATTGATAATCTTGTCCCGAATCTTTTGAGATGAGGATAGGAAGGACGAGTGTGTAGTCACTTGAAAAGCGACGAACTCCTTCATGTCTTGGCAGGTGAGCTCCGGTGTCAATTCCAATTGCGATAATTTGACGCATCCTTTTTTAAGAGCAGCTTGGACGTTCTTGTTATCGAAAACATCCCGCCGTTCTAGTCGTGAGGAAAGCAGCAGGCTGCATTTGTTGGTTGAAGAGAGCGCTGTTGAGACTTTAATCAAAGACCGCACGCAAACCAATGGCTGGGCGCACTCGTCAAGCCCGTCCACGACGATATACACTTTTTTGGTCTTTAATGCTAAGACAGTACGTAGAAGGCTCCAGAGTTCTTCTTCGATTTTCCTATCATGCTCCTTGAGAGTTTGGTGACTGGAGTGGAATTTCTTGAATTCTTCCATGATCTCTGGGGTCTCGCAACGGAGAACTTGCACCAGTAATACCCGAACCAAGGTCAAAGAGCTAGTTCGCTCAGGATCACGGTGCCCATAACAATACAGAATTAGTGATGGCTTTACTTGTTGATCAAAGCTCTGGATCCGGTCTATTATAGCTGACGAGAGGACGGATTTGCCACAGCCCGATGAGCCCTTGATCCTCAGAACTGATGCTATATCAGGATCAATGAACTCTGAATATTCAGCAGTTTCAAAGAACCATTCATAGGTTGTGTATGCTGTCTTGGGATTGCGGAATCGCTTTTCTAGATGGAGCGTGTGCTCAGAATCAGAATTTGACGCTGGCAAACTTTCCGGAAGAAGCCAACTGCCAAAGAAGTCCTTCAGGTCTTGTGTCTGGCTCGATTGCAGGCCTAGAGAGACTTAAATATACCGACAGAGTTTAATAAGGATGAGTACTTACGTAATTGGTTACTTTGATACTTGATTTCTTTGAGTGCTTTCACTTTGGATAAGCCACTGTTGTGCCTAGGCAATGAAGGCTTCACACTCGTCGCATCCTCCAGAACTTCCTCAAGCCTTCTCCGAGACGAAAAAGAAGAACAGACAGATAAAAGAGAAACTTCCTTCAGAATATCTTTAATTAACTCCTCTACTCGACCTCCGTTTCCAAGCTTTCTTGCTGCGGACCAATACCGGTCAAAACGAGAAGCTCCCTCCTTCGGAATCGCTTTCTCGAGGATTTCATGCAGCTCATTTGCGTTCGTCTCGCAACGCCTAAGTACTCTCTGAAAGGCATCACGAGTTTCCTGGTCTACATTTGGCCTTTCAACGTAATCCTTTGCTTCTCTGAGTATAACCAGAACGATGGGAAGCTTATCAGTAACACTGTCAAATGCCTTTGGTAGACCGCTCGTATTGTTGGCTGTTTGGTAAAGATTTTTCGCAACACTGACGATGGAAATAATTGAAGAGATGATCCCAAGCACAAGGCTTGCCTCGCCGACGCCTGACATTATTGATAGATCCAAATAGTTGGCATTGACAACTCGTGATTTTTGTGAGTGAGATCTACCTTAAGAGAGAAGTGAGTTTGGTCATTGAGAAGAAGCACAGTGCGCTCAGCATAAACACGCGCGCAAGTAACAAAATATGAACTCCCAACAACAGAACGATAAGTCACATATCATGGCTCATTAGGCCTGGAATGTCTAGCACAGCCACAACTTCAAGTTCTGTAATGATTTTAACCGGTAAGCGCTAAGTAAGGCACAGCAGAAGGCATATTCTACTACATCGTATATTCTGCAACCATTATTGGCGGTTATATTTTCAGCTCTTCCTGCACACCAGCAATAATGTTTCGGGCATGGAAACAATATGAAACTGCCTACCTACCTCATCAAGCATATTCAATTGGGTCATCTCATTGCTTTTTCTTGGGCTAGGCCACGTCATCCCCGGCTGTGTTTATGAACTTCGGGTCACTTCGATTTCCCAAGGCTACTGCTGAAGAAAATATCTTTGAAGTATTCTCCTCCCCTCTCCTAAAAACTCAGGAAAGAAACTACAATGAAGCCCCTGATTGAACCCTTAAATGAGTCAAGCGACAACGACAGTGATTCCGACGAAATCGAACATGATGGGCCGTCATTCGATAAGCCTACGAACGGCAAACAACCATCTGTCCTCAAATGCGAGGTTAAAGAATACGAAGAACGCCATAACCTAAAAGGCGAGAAGGTATTGAAAGAAGTTGAGCCGAAAGTTGAAGTGGATGAGAAAGTAGAAGGCCAGGGATACGCAATGAATTCCTACAAACATTATGGGCGAGACGGAACTCTAGAAAGCAGACGACTTGAGATCATGTCGCCTTATATCAATGATGCTCTCCGAGCAGTAATCAAGCAATATCCATTTGTGAGCTTCCAAGGCGAAACCATAATTCTTCATGGCTTACTACGATGCATTTTCCATTACCGCAAAGAACTTGAAGAGTACCGACAAAGGCACCCTGAAAGTATCGCTAAATTGTACATTCATCTCCTTCTGCGTTTTATGGAGAAGGAGCTGAGGAATTCCATCAGAGGATACAAGGCAAACGTTGAAGGGTCCGTTTCCAGCCCTGCTATTGAATACAGCGATTTATGGATGGTATTTCTCCCTGGAGAGCCCGTTATAACCGGACGAGACGAGATGAATCAAATATTAGAACTTGTCTCAACGACTCTTGTCACACTATCCTCGGGAGGAACCATGTGGAGGATTACAGGTCGTTGTTTCACGCACGATGGAACACGTTTTGGATATTCCCATAGACATATCAATATTGAAGCATACGAAGGGACGAAAGAGATTCGAAAATTACCAATCTTGCCATTAAGGTATTATGATAATGACGAGGCTACTCTTGAACGGGTTCGACAAACGCATATTGCTCGAGGCAAGAAGTTCTGTAGTCTGAAGGGTAACCATCACCGGTCTTATAATGGCATCGCATTTGCGATCAGTGATGAGATAGAGCGGGATGACTGTGGGCCCAGCCCTCCACTGCCACCAGGAGCACCATACTTTACCTACAAACTGGAGACTGTCACGGTGAGAAATAAAACACTCACATTAATCTGCATCCGCTAAATCTTGTTGCAGATAAACAGCCGCATAATGGTAGATAGCCACACATTTGGCGTCTTCAAATCCCCAAATCGAGTCTGGTTAAATGAGCGCAAACAACTCTGGTCAAACTCAGGTGAAGATGAGATAAATTCGATAAGCACCGCGGATCTCATGATATGCGATTTCCAGATCCCAGGCTTTTCTCTCTTCGACAAGAAGTGGTGCTGGTTCGCTGTAGACTTCATCCAAGATGTGAAGTTTAATGATATGGCCTTTAAGCAACTGCTACTTCCCAAAAACCATAAGCAGCTTGTTCACGCTCTGGTGAAGAATCACGGCTCCGATTGTTTTGATGATCTGATTAAAGGAAAAGGAAAGGGGCTTGTGTTTGTGCTTCACGGAGAGCCCGGAGTTGGTAAGACTTTCACAGCTGAAAGTATTGCTGATGATGTCCGGAAACCGCTCTACGTTGTCAATTCAGGCGAATTGGGAGTCACGCCATTTGACGTTGAAACCAATCTCAATTCTGCTCTCAAGCTCGCAACACATTGGGGAGCAATTGTACTGATCGACGAAGCCGATGTCTTCCTAGAACAGCGAACTGTCCATGACTTGACAAGAAATTGTTTAGTGTCTCGTGCGTAAACCATTATTCCCTCAATAAAAACATAAAAGCCTCAAATGCTAATACCAACCCAGTATTCCTCCGAATCCTAGAATACTACGAAGGAATTCTCTTCCTCACCACAAACCGCTTAACAACGTTCGATCTCGCCTTCAAATCCCGCATCCATCTCGCCCTAAAATACTCAGCGCTTGACCCTCAACGCCGCAAAGAACTCTGGAAACTCTTCATTGATAGAACCTCTATAGATACAGTAAAAACATGGGATGAGGACATTCTAGATGATCTTGCGAATGTACGGCTTAATGGTAGGCAGATTAAAAATGCTGTCAGGACTGCGAATACCCTTGCTAGATCTATGAAGGAGGAGCTGGGTAAGGAACATGTTGATATTGTTTTAGAGACTATTAAGGATTTTGAGGAGGATTTGAATGAGGAAACTCAGGATGTTGTTGCTTTGAGGGATTCAGAGGGATTGTAATGGTTTGTGTGAAGTGGGAGTGATTGCAGATTAAGCGAGTATATAGAAGTTCTTAAGTTGGCATTTATTAATTTTACCTTGGTATAAATCTAGATACCCTGTTAAACATTAGTGCCTAAATAT
>JAJONI010001314.1:0-13054 GCA_022190145.1 Pezicula rhizophila
AATACAGGCGTGGAGCAACTTATCTCTTTAAGATGACTGACTAACTCGACTATCAATGTAACTTACTTAACATAAAGGACCTACTTAAGTATTTGGCTTAAGAGATCTACGAAATTAAGCAATTTATACACTCGTCAAACTCTAACATTGGGATTCACAAAATTCATTATTTTACCTCCGTGTACAGAAATTAAGTTGCCGCCGAAAACCTATCAATACCTCTTATGTCGGTGGGGAGTTTTCCCTAGCTCTTAGCAGGAAAAGCCATTGAGTTCTGTTAATTCTAAACTTGCGGAGTATGCTTATAACTCGACGTAGATAGTGCTAACTCATGATTAATGTCAAGGAAGTAAACGCGCTTTGAAAGGGATGCTGTATAAATTAAAGGCTAACCGTGCCATCTCACCCCCATATCTCGGCAACCTACCTGTACGAGGCGACCCGCTCACCCGTGAGGCTGATATTTAGTTGCTACTGTATAATTTATTATTTACATTGACGCTACAAAATAATATCGAACATACCGTATAGGATACAAAAAAACAGTGCAGTAGTTCACTCTGTGCCTTGTCAGTCAGTGACCATTTAGAGGCATGTCATGTCAAGTGGTGAGTTCCCCCAACTTGTGTGGGGTGATTAGTCAGCAGATGACTTTTAGCTTCCCCGCACTACTGGAGGGAGGCTTTTCCTCAGCCCCAGGTACAACAGTAGTGAAACTGGTCAACGTGTAAGTGCATAAAGTTCTTCACCTCACTTCACTGCACTTCACTTCACTTCACTACGACAACAGACAGACCTGCTCTTAGGTTAATTGTACACAGCAACTGGACCTGCACCCTGTTTTTAATAGCATTTCACCACCGGCTCCAACATAACTTTCTCATGTTCGATTGCTCTAACAGCTTGTGCAGAACCCGCCAAGCTCTAACTACAACGTGTCGCTTGCACAAATTATGACTGAACTACCGGTGTACAATGTCTCCGCGGACTTATAGCTAAAGTGGGAGTCTGCGGAGAGCGGAGGGTGGAGATGATGTACCGGAACTCTTGGGCCAACAAAAGAACAGACGAAGCTAGCAACGACCATTGTTGAGCATACTGGGGATGGAGAGACAATGGAATTCATGGCGCCGAAAGGAAAAGAGTCATGAACGCCTTAAGGGCGATGCGATACGTACGGTGCGGCCAAGTTCTCGAGCAGCAATGACTTTTGCTGCATTGATTGTCAAGAGTTGGCCCGGTGGTGAAAACAAGTGATGGTGAAGAGGAGGTGGCATTTCCTCCATGGTTGTACGGTGCGGTTACTCTCCCATGGTGACTAAATGTTAAGGACGCAAAAACAGGATGAGGTTGAAAGATGCGCCAAGACCCCAAACCTTCAGCCAAAGCGGGCATTTCCGAAGCCTACAATGGCTAGCTTTGGAACGAAGATATTGCTAGCTACATTTGATTATCAGTGCTGATACGCAACGTCCTGCTGCCATTGTTCATGGCAGGCGGCATTAAAATGTTGAACAAGATGGAAATATGGAAACCATGAAGTCAACTGCTGGAGGTGATGATAGTCTGTGTTGTGGGAGTATGCTCCGGCTCTGTCACAGCAACACCCTTCTATTTTGAAGGACAGCCACAAATTCGGTCAATTCAGTCCGAAGAACATCACTGCTCGCAACTCGTTGAACTGTCTCCTGGAGAAGGCGAGCGGAATGGTTCATATCGATTATCTATGGCATGCCTCAACAATCACGGTGCTAGTCCACAAGCGGTTCAACCTATGTCTGTACAACCCTTCCAGATGCAGGCTAAGAGTTTCCTGCAGGTTGTTAAGTTCTAGCACAGCATTTTAAGTTCCATGTGAAGTGTACAATCTACTGCGGCTTGTCTATGCACAGTTACAAGAGTTATCACAATGGCGAGGATCATCCGTACTTTTGGCAGGACACAATTGGGAAAATTTCTTTATTCGGAGATAAGCTTTTCAAATGCTTTCATACCCCCAGGTATTGGAAAGGATGGGTCTACTTCGTACTAGCGATTCAACCCCGCGAGCGCTACATCTCCCTCAGAGAGCCAAAGCAAACAGAGCATTCCCAGAAATGTGGCACAGGAAATTAAGAAAAGGTCAGCGATTATGGTACGATGCAAACAAGATACCATTGCTTCAAGACTCCAAAATCAAGGCTCAAGAATGGGAGAGACGATACCATTAATGCCCAAAATTACCCTTGAATGGAGTGTACCCAGGCTTTGCATCACACAAAGTAGTCGTCAATTGATAGACCAGAATCAACCGACGATTCACTTAGGAGGCATCATCGTTCAAGATATTCGCACCTTTTGCATGCACAGCAAAGCAAACAGTCTGATACGGGTACTGTCAGTGCAGCATTCGCAAGTCTTTGGGCTGAGCCGGTGGTCCAGACAGACCATTGTAAAACCTGAATGCGAGTGCGGGAATGGGATGAAGCTCCTGAACCTGAAGTATGACGAATCACAAAGACCAGCAGAAAGCATCCATGACTCGCGATCCGGGTTTGAAGGCCTTTTCATTACCGGACTTTGGATGGTAGGAGCTGTATGTATGTATGTATGCTGTATGAGTATCTAGCACAAACTCGAGGCTAAGGTTATGTTATGGGCTGCTGCTTGATAAGGCTCGCAGCAGCAGTGGTGGTGGTGGTGGCACTGCCGATCCTGGCCATTTTTACAGCTGACAGGCCAGGGCTGCGTGGCAAACCCACGAGGCTGCCAGCTGCCAAGCCTCAGGAGATGCACCAAAAGCATGGAGGTACCCAGCACCAACATTGTGTGCACGAGCCAATCAGCCAATCAACCAACATCAGCTCAAATGCCAAGCCAAGGCTGTCAAGACTGGACCCTGCAGGCTGCAGTTGCAGTGGCAGTTGCAGTGGCAGTCGCATTCTTAATTGCCCTCCTTTAGGCGGTATTATTTATTGTAATGGGCAGCTGTCTAAGTAGTACAGTACCGGCACTTCCGCATGATCACCATGATTACCATGATTACCGCCACCTAAGGACACTGGTACCTTAAAATCATCGCCAAGACAGGAAGGAACTGGACAACTGGCCAACTCCCCTGCCTGGCCTTCTGCGAGTAAATAGGGCAGAAACAGCATCGGTATCTCCCTTTGATTATCATGTGCGAGACTTCATTGTTGTCATTTTACTGCACGGTTTTCCTCTCTCAGCGAATAACAGCTCGGAACTCCTGTATCAGACGATGCATCAATTCCTTCCTTGCATTAACTCTACCCCCATGCTATTTTCTCGAAGGAGAAGGTCGAGAAGCCAAAGGTTAGGAGTATCACCACTTGTCAATCAGTATCAAATCTCTCTATCAGGATCTGCAACCTCAACATATTCTTTCCTCCTGGTAAAACGCTCAAGCGACCTTCCGCCTTATCGGTGTTCTCCGATGCTTGCTTGTCAACTTGCGTGCTTCCTTCCTTCTTGTTGAGGGGGGCATGGCAGAGGCAGAAGATGTGGTTTTCGGGACTTGGATAACTTTCTACGACAACAACACTACTGCCTTCCAATTCAAGTAGTCTAAAATGCTCCGAGGGCCGAAAGTTAGGGAAGGGGAAGACATGATATGAAGAAGGCAGATCGACAGGAGACGCAAGTACCACACCCAATCAAGCACGTTGGATGAACTCCGGTGTGGAACCTTCTTTTTGGTAAGCTTCTCAGCCTCTCATGCTTGAAATGCTTGGTTCAACGCCTTCGAGGCCTCTTGCGCTCTGATTCGTCTGATTCGCATAGTACTCACCCAGCAGCCGGCCAGGACTTCCAGAAAACCGGATGCTCTAGCGCCTTGGCGCATCCCGGGCGCGCGCTTGAGAGGCGACAATCGCAATTTATTTTTTCCCCCCTCGATCCTTCCTCTCTGCCTCACCCAGCCTCAGTCGCTTACTTATTTACTTACCTTATGATTTTGTCAAATCACCAGGTTATTTACTATTTTACAGTACAAAAGTACGTAGGGAGAGTCTATTTTTATTTTTTTTATTTTTTTATTTTTTTTATTTTTTTATTTTTTTTATTTTTTTATTTTTTTTATTTTTTTATTTTTTTTATTTTTTTATTTTTTTTATTTTTTTATTTTTTTTTACAACTGTTGCATCCGTGTGCGCAGTTCATCTAAATCCTCGAACATGCTCCCGCTTTACTCTCCGATACATACAGTACGGCTCTTTATTAAGTATTGATCGGGCAGGTACTGCAGATACCCTTGCGAGCTTTGAAAGAAGTTTACATTTAACTATTTCACCTGTGCCTTGTCTTCTGGGGTCTGGGGCGACATGAACTGCGTCAAAAAAGATTATGGACCTGCCAAGAGCGTTCATCCCAAATCATCCCCAATCATCCCCAATCATCCCCAGAGAAGGTACTATGAGCTTTAGGAAGGAGGGGTGCACCATCACAACCCTTGATCCACAAGCTCCTCAGTGTAGTCTTTGGATCTTTCCAATCACAAAGTTGAGTCAGCATGGTGCGGCGAGGATGATTGGCGTCTTGATCCACTGAAGCTCAGTAGGATCTTCCGGGTTATTTTCATCCTATGAAGGACCATGATAACATTTTCAAAAGCTTGATCCACAGATATCCAGCATTTTTAACCAATTCAGCAGTCAAAGCCGGTTCTTTCGTCGTTCCGCCTATCTTTTTAAGAGCCTGTTCTTCTCCACTTGCCTTTTATAACTGCCGTTCGCTGGTTTGTAAGATTTTCAACAATTTGTAAAGAGGCATATAGTGGACTCGATTACAAGTGAAGTCACCGCTGATAAGAACGTGAAGACGGTGGTCATCAAGCAAGGGCTTTCTGAAACCATGAGAGATCTTCGACGGGACTCCGTATGTGTTTTATTCAAGCCTGTTTATGGGTACACTGCTCAAAGTGCTATTTGGACACTGCTACCAAGACCCAGAGCAGAAAGCAGTAACATCACGGATGCGTAGAAAACCACATATACACCACAGAATTCAAGTTGTTGGTTGTTATATCACTACCTCGCGAGCATATCACGGAAAACGTTAGGTTTCGGCTATTCCAAGCCCAAGATGCGTTCAATATGGTTCATGGAATATTGATATTGATATAATTCCGTTGCGCTGACTTCAACTACGTTCAAGTTCGTCAACCCAACAATAGACTGGAATGTTCTTGGCGAACTTAATGCGGATGATATGCTCGATGCGGCGCAGTGTTTCACTATCAATTTATATACGTACACTTAGTATATGTCTTATACTCGAATCGTCGAACCCAATCCATGGGATGCCATTCGTTGGCGACTAGTTTCGTCCCTAGCCTACCGTATGCTGATGCTACAGCACACATCCTGTCATGTTAATTGTCGTCTAAATTGATAGTGGCGGCAGTGCCCAGTATGGCACGTTCCCGTTCCGCTGCCACTGTTACTTCGTCCACGACTATGTGGGGTGTATTTTCTTATATATTAAGACTGGTTTGGCGCTCTAGAGCTTCTGAGATCATCACAGTTTCTCTCGATCACTTATCGTTCCCTTTGACTTCTGGCCCTTCTGGCCCTTCTGACCCTTCCATGATCATGTCTGTCTCTCAAGAACATGCGTACCTGAAGCTGGTTCAGAGTTCTTCTGTTTCTTCTGAAGTCAAGGAAACCTTCTCTTCGTGGGCCAAAGGCATAGTACACCGTCTTGGAACGCACCAAGACGAGGACTCTATTTCGAACTTAATTACTCTGATACCCGAGCCAGACGACGCAGGATGCCTTCCTCTCCTATCAGTATCTTTTCTTCTGTCCCAGTACGAGGGACCATCTTCTACTTTCGATATCCTCCGCTGTTATACACGACTTTGGCATAGATTGCCCGAGGCTGTCAAGGCAGGCCATGACAATGATGCAACACATCTTATGCAAGACGTACTCCACCAAATAACAAAGTCGATCACCACACTCTCGGGCCTATTTTCGTCGACAAGCATCCTTCCTGCATTGGTCGACCCCAGCACCCAAAGATCTCTCTCGCACCAAGATCTATCAAAATTCATACGCAACTTCGGACTCCCAGCTACCAACCTCGCCTCAAATGCTCAGACCGTGGTTCTTGCCCTGAACAATGGTCCGCTCCTCGGTCTTGCATGTATGGCAGTTGCGTCTTACTATACTGCTGCGCCAATCAACATTGCGGGCGGCCCAGAACAGTTCCGAAGTGATGTCGAGCTCGCCAGACCACAGTGTATATTGACGATGGAGGCTGACATTGAACGTCTGGGTCTCCGAGAAGCTTGGGTTGCGGAAGCTAATATTCAGATACTGCTTATCCAGCCGAACGTGGATTTAACTTTCGATATTCGTAATCTGGACGAAACCGTCTCCCAGCCGCACATAACATCGCCACAACCAAACTCTCCAGATGATCTAGCTCTCATTCTTTTCACAAGCGGAACCAGTGGCACGAAGAAAGTTGTCCCTATGACTACTCTGAGTCTGCTGACTGGAGTCACGTGTGTCATTGACTCCTGGGGCCTTACATCAGAGGACAGTTGCGTCAACATGATGCCTTTGAACCACGTCGGTGGTTTGGTTCGAAATCTTTTTGCTCCAATTCTTGCAGGAGGTTCGACAATCCTCTGTCCGGCATTCGATCCAAATCTTTTCTGGGATATCTTGGAGGAGGGGCGTGGGAGCTGGTACTATGCCTCTCCATCAATGCATATGAGTATCCTAGCTGAAGGAAGTCTTCGTCCAGACTCGCTATCCCGGTGTAAGCTTCGGCTTGTGTGCAATGCGGCTGGCGGCCTTCTTCCTGCTCTAGCTGCCCGTTTGCGGGATACTTTCCGTTGCACTGTTCTCCCTAGCTATGGCATGACTGAATGTATGCCAATATCGACACCTCCACTAGACTATACATTGGACCGCGTGGGAACCTCCGGCATTGGATGTGGGCCTGAAATATCAATTCTCGATGAGTCAGACAATATCGTCCCTACTGGCCAAGTTGGACGAATCAATGTCAGAGGAGGTCCTACCTACATAGGATATCTTAAAGGAGATGTCATCGACAAATCCGCGTTTAATAAGGACGGGTGGTTCGATACTGGAGACTTGGGATCCCTTGACCAGGATGGGTATCTCTACCTTACGGGTAGAGGAAAAGAGGTCATCAACCGCGGAGGTGAACTCATTTCTCCCTTCGAAGTCGAGGAAGCTATCACCATCGCCTCCCAACAAGCCGACTCTCCGCTTTTTGGACGAGTCAAGCAAGTCTTAGCGTTTTCAGCGCCACACGAAGTCCTCCAAGAAGTGGTTGGTGTTGCACTCGTTACTCCTTCCGGCGAGCCTCGACCTGACATTCGTTGCCTTCATCGTGCGCTAAAGTCATCGCTCCACCAACCTAAATGGCCCGTCGTTATCGTCTACATGGATGCATTACCAACTAGCAATAACAAGATTATACGCATCAAGTTTGGAGAGCGCCTTGGGATGAAACCCATCACTGATGATCATACCCTACTCGAAAGGCATTTTGAAGCTATTTGCCCCCCTGTCAACAGTGTCCTCAGTACGAAGATTTCCAACTCCCCTTGCAAGAACGAGACTGGATCGGTCTATTCTGTAGTGGATGGATTTTTGAGGTCCTTAGACATTGGACTAGACGCATACGTTGGTGTTAGTCGTCACGATGGTTCACCAGAGATCTTTCTTGCACCGAGTGGGACAGCTCATGATGAATCACTATCAGATTATGATATCGATCGTCTTTGTTCGCTACTTCACGAAAAGCTTGACGGTTTCCTGGTGCCCTCGAGCATCAGACGTTTACCGGCGCCTTTCCCACGAAACGCTTTTGGACTTATTGACGAGGAAGAGTTTGACGAAATTCTAAAGGCCACGAAAGCATTGCATTCATCCCCAGCAGCATCAGAGACCGAGAAGATAATCCGCCGAGCATTTGGCGAGGTACTTGGGTTTGATACGAATGATATTTCATCTGACTCCGAATTCTTCAAGCTTGGTGGGGACAGTTTGAGCGCCGGGCGACTTCTCTCAATATTGCGCCGCGACATGCAGGTCCGAATCCCAGTCGATCAACTGTTTGGCGCAAGTAGAGTCTGGGAATTACGCGATCTCGTGGACAGCATTCTCCAGAGAGATGCCAAAACGTCAAGCGATGGATCAACTAAGCCACCAATGCCAGGATGCACTAAGACTTACAGTTCTACAAACCCTTTGGTTCTTTTTATCCACCTTTTGCCGATTGTCTTTTTCTACCCTATAAAGATGGGTTTTCAGTGGACATTGCTGATGTATTCTCTGAGCACCATCAGTCAACACTGGTCTGAGCCAAATATTGCTGACAGATTCCTTGCCCTTTTGGCTTCGATGTTTATATCTCGTGCTGTTACACAGATTGTCGCTCCAATTATTGGTATTTTGTTCAAATGGGTGGTGATCGGTAAGTTCAAACAAGGGATGTATCCGATGTGGGGACCATATCATACCAGATGGTGGATTGTGCAAAAAGTGTTGCTCATTGCTGGAAAAGTGAGTCCAGTCTATTGATGTCTCGAATTTGAAGCGCTAAAAGAAAATTGCAGGGCATATTCAGGCATCACGACGTAACTAGATTGCTTTACTACCGTCTTCTAGGAACAAAAATTGGTAGCGGCGTCACTATCGAGACTGGAACTATTTTGGGTGAATATGATCTCCTTGATATTGGGGATAATGTTCACCTGGACCGATGCATCGTTCGACCTTTTGCAGCGGAGCGAAATACATCCATGTACCTAGGGAAAATCACCATCGGAAAGAACTCCAGTATTGGACTCAAGAGTCACGTTGCAGCCGGTTCAGTTGTACCTGAGAACACCTTCATAGGCCCTAACTCATCTTCTTATGAGATGGGCGACAACCAAGACGCTCCCCGAAGTCAACTGATCAAGCCAAAGACACATCCTCTTTTACATTTCTTTTGTATTATACCTATCCAAGTTCTGGTATTGTTTATATCGTCGTTACCATGGATGGGTGGTCTCTGGGGTATTGTCATGTCTCAGCCCACGCATTCCGTAGACAGTGTCAAGACGGTCATACTGTGGTGGGCCACACCTCACAGAATCACCTTCCATTACATCGCTCAGATCTTGAACGTTGCTGGCCGACCATTCGTATGGTTTGCACTCGTTGTCATCATCAAGAAAATTGTCGATGTCACATTGGGACCTTCTACACCAAAGTCTGCGGAACAGAAAACCCAGAAAGATATTTTCAAGATTGCTCTTCTTAGGGCCCTGGTGCCTGGTGGAAGTCTACATAAGATCACAAAGCTTTTTGGCACACATTACGAGTTTACCTCGATTGCGGTTCGAGCTATGGGCGGCAAAGTAGGACATCGCGTGTACTGGCCAGGAACTGGCCCCACTATTCAAGACTTTGACCTCATTGATATTGGCGATGATGTCGTATTTGGTTCCCGTTCTCATCTTGTCACCTCGGATGCTTTCGGAAGCGAGAAAGTCCGTATTGGAAGCGGAGCAATGATCGCTGATCGCGCCGTCCTGTCTCCTGGAACCGTGGTTGAAGAAGGCGCTGTTCTTGGAAGCGGAGCTTTCATTCCGCGCGACCTATCATTGCCACGCGACTCTGTTTGGGTCGGAAACCGAAAGGGCAGCGCAATCTGTCTTACAGGCGCTCCAAATGTTACACCAGTTGTCAAAGCCCAATCCTCCTTCCTCACTACCGACAATATCACTCCATTGCCATCATACCCAGGGTCACCAGCAGCTACGGACAATCAAAGGAACTTCAGAAGTAATAATACCACTGACGCTATCACCCCTCTACCTTCATACCCCGGTTCTCCACGGCTATCAAAGGAATTTTTGGCTCGTATGGATTCCAGGATGCTTCACAGTTCGGCAATGGAGGAGGGTGCAGTAATAAACGACTCTAGTCAAAATCTACCCATCATAACTAGCGACGAAAATCCCAAACCATCGTCATCCAGTCCCTTCGGTCGAGCCTTTTACGAAGGCAAAGCACCATATCATGTTCTAGGCCCAATCCCCATCTTCCTCTACTCAACCTTCACAGCTATCTTCGTGCAATGTTACTGGAACTCGGGGACCATCTCTACCCTCATGCTAGCAAACATAATGAACAGGACGCACCAGTTCCCGCTCCGTTGGTGGCGACCCCTCAAAATCTACGCCTTTGCATCTGGCTTCTTGTCCGCTATCTTCATCTTACTCTCTATTCTTTCTCTTGTCATCTGTATCGTAGCTAAATGGGCACTTCTTGGTCGTCGCAAGCCAGGAAGCTACGACTGGGACAAATCTAGTTACTGTCAGCGCTGGCAAATATTCCTTACCATTGAAGGCGTTCGTAGACGCTCCTTTGGTGGTAATGGTGTCATTGGGATGCTCACTGGTACCCACTGGTGCGTCCTTTACTTCCGAGCACTTGGCGCCAACATCGGTAAAGACTGCGCTCTCTTTGCTGGTGGCCGTCCGTCTCTCACTTTCACCGAACCCGATCTTCTTACCCTCGGTGACCGTGTTACAACTGATGACTCAAGTCTTGTCGGCCACATTAACTCTCGTGGAAACTTCAGTTTGAACAATCTTAGTGTAGGGAATCGTAGTGTGTTGAGATCTGGGAGTAGGTTGTTGAGTGGTGCAACTATGGGTGAGGATGTTGTATTGCTTGAACACACACTTATTATGAGTGGCGATGTTGCCGATGATGGGCTGTGCTATCAGGGCTGGCCGGCTGATGTTTACAGAGGAGATCGGTTGCATATTGGGCCACAGGCTGAGGATTGAATTTACGGGAATCAGTGATGAATGTATGACTGGTTGATACGGGAAGAAAGGAGGGTAGATTGGATATTTCTTCTACTTAGGTGGACCGATATCTGATGGTATACGTACATATGTATATAGTTTTGGGATGGGACTGGATTGGCGTTCAGGTTGGGTTATTACGCTATATATCCGGAGTTGTTGGGATTACGATTTATTAGAATACAGTAGATCTTCTATGTTTAAAAACTTGTATTGGCCCGTACAAGGCTAGCACCTAACAGCTTCTGAATGTCGACACTCGTGAAGGCAGTTATTTTGCTTACCTTGTCTACAAAGACGTTGATGTGTACATAAATCCATACTAAGCTTAGCAAAATGGCTATGGTACAACACGTTCTGCCATAATACAGACAGTACGAAAAAAAACATTGAAATTTAACCGACCGACCTTAATCATCAACCAAGCTTAAACAGGGTTCGAACAAAAATTCGCTAAACTAAGCGAGGAACTGAGAGACAGAGGCGAAGACGGAAGTCGGGCACAAGCAAAGGCACAGACCGACAAATTAATCAGTCCAAAACGTTTCAGAATCGGCTATAGACTTTCATCTACGGTGGCGTGGGTTGGTACTGTAAGACATTTCCGATCGTCCCTTGAAGATTAGCTGAAGAGTTAACCTATAGAAATCCGCATCGGAGGGGGTGTTCAGTAGTGGCGTTGAGGGGGTGTAGATCTAATAAATTTTGCTTAACCAGTCGCTTCGTTGTACTGGGGTATGGTGTCGGCTGATTCATACATTGCACGGGTGGAATACGTCAACCCATGTTGGCTTGGGGGTTTTGTAGAGATGGAAAAAGGTGGGGTAGAGTGGGTGGGGGTTGTATATATAGATACTGTAGAAGGGTGAGGTGGTGAGGATGGGGAGAAAGAGAGGAGGCATTGAATACCAAGAGAATCCTTTCGCCAAAACTACGGGGAAAGGACTATTTTTGGTGGGGTGATGTCCTCTTACTTTGCGAGCTTGCTGTTGGATTAGTTGGAGATTTTTAATACTTCCCCGCACCACTACACTGCTCTTACTATTGTACTCTATTGGTTGGAAATAGTAGGTGGTTACTTGTGCGAAGTTCAACTAGCTCTGGGAGAGCTAGCTAGCGTTGTTAGCGTCTGATTACTTGAGTTGCCAAAGTATCTAGATGGTCTCAATAACATTTTTATTTTATTACTACTCTTTTGTAGACAACCGGTCGAGTTTCGATTCCTTGCTGCAATTACGTATTCATCAATTTATCTTGGTTTACAAAACTTTTGTCGTAGAGGTGACGAAGAAGCTCATTCGCGAAAACACGGCTTAAGTCTTGGCCTTTTTGAGTTTCGTGCGAAGATTCGAGATATCTCTGTCTTTTTTCGTTTGGGAGGTCTTTGATGTCTTAGTTGTTGGTTTGGGTTCTTATAGCCCGTAATTTGTATTTGGTGCGGCTTTTGTGGAACCTTGTTGCGTGGTATTTATTGTGCTCTGACTGTTGGTTTTGGGTTCCCAAAGTCCGTGGTTTGCTCGCATTAATTATTTTTGTGGCTTCCATGTGGTCCCGGTGCGCAGTGTTTGGAGAATGAGGGGTAGGTGTTGGCATTTTGTTTTTGGGGTCTGTGATTTGATAGCTGGTGAGGAATGCAGGGTTGAGGATATCTACTAATGAAGGTTGACGCTTCTTGCGTTCCTGACTTTGGACGGTATGTATTTTTATTGTGGACTTGTCATAGAATGGAAAATTCATGGTAGGAAGGAGGTGGGAGGAGGGTGAAAAGCTAAGCGACGACCTTGGGAGCTAGTTTCTTATTAGCGCGCCTGAGCTATTGGTCTCCAGCCCTACTGTCATTATTTCACCCTTTTAGTAATAAAACTTGTGGTAGCGGTGATATTCACTGCATTTCAAGTTCTTGGTAGGTAGTGGAGGTTATTCTCTGTACCTTAGAGCTCTAATTTTCCTCGCTTAAGTCCCAAGCTAGACTTGAACAACGCTACCCTTTCTCAGTCCATCTTTCAAGATGACAATAGGGAACTGCTTCTTGATGACATTTTAATGTCGAGAAATATGTTGTACTGTATCCCGCCGTTTCGTCAATTTTAAGGACTGTTCTGACAGACCTATGAATCGCTTAAATTCATGAATTTCTACCATAATAGCCCAAATTCATAAATATTAGACGATAAAAATCTACCAGATTTATAAAATCAT
>JAJONI010001315.1:896-13052 GCA_022190145.1 Pezicula rhizophila
ACAGAAGTTATAACATCCAGATTTTCAGAGTGTATAGGTAACAGAGCTTTTGATCTAAGTGTCGCGGCCGACAATGATTCCATTTTAAGGTCTATAGGCTCATATATTTTCACCGCAAACTTTTCAGAGCATAGTTTAAATGAGAAGCGCGTTGAATTCCGGTTCGTACAAACTACCTAGTGAGAGTCCCTTTCCTCCACCCCAAGCCCAATCTAGAAATAATCATGACCCACAAGTCTCCAATCCAATTCTACGCTCAAAATCATAGCCCCCCTCTCTCTCAAGTTAGTTTCCACGGCATAACCCCAAGAGGATTGCGACGACAGAAGGGTCTTCCAGCATGAGCAATCGATGCAACTTCCTTAACATTCGGATCGGGCCAGGTAAGAAGGTTCTTGGTGCAATGAATAGTGTGGTCTTCCTCCATGAGATCGTCATCAAGAGGTAAGTTATTAAGGAGGGCGTGATGCATCTTTCGCCAGAGATAAAGGCAGTGAATCTTGTGAAAGTCGTGGAGGGGGAAAAGGAGTTCGAATTCTCCGTGCTGGGCGATCTCAGAGGGGACTTGAATAGTGTGTTCCTTGTCCGAATACCATGTGAAGTTGGTTCCTGGTTCTGTCATCATGGCCTCGAATGATTCTTTGTCGAAGCACTCGGGTGAGTACCATCGTGATGCCATCTTATCGTAGATACAACCGAGAGCTTTTGCCTCTTGCCATGAATCTCCACACTGCGTTCCTTCAATGACTTGGCCATTGACAATCTTGGTGGCGTAGTAACCACTTCTCGATGGAACTGGTAGCTTCTTTGAAAATATTGATGACTTGAAGGCTACTGCCAGTACAATTCCGAAGCCGAGTCCACCCACAAACGCCAAGATAGTTCTGAAGTTGAAGTTTCTTCTTTTCTTCGGCGTGAGAAGCTCCTCGGTGCTGTCATTGTCGAAATTTTTGTCCTCGACATTCCTGTTTTGTAACGCCGAGTATTTGAACCAAGGTGCCATGTTTGTAGCAATAATATGGATTTTAAAATAGGTGAGGTGGAATTGGTGTTGTTGGGAAGTACGGTCAAGCTGGAAGATTCAGAGTACCAGAAAGATATGACTACTGGGAGGAAGATAAGCCTGAGCTTGTCAACTCCCGGGATGAGGTCAATCTTGCAAGGATGTATATAGGTTTTACAAAAGAAGTTAAATCCCGACTGCATGGATGGCCCCGAATATTAGGCCCCCATACGCTTTGCTTATATGCGTTAGCGGTAATTTAGCTGCAGGATATCATATGCTACGGAAAGTGTACTACGCGACCGGGATAGTTACTGAATTCAGCGTTTACCAGTCTTAGTATTTCTAGTGATAATAGACACAAAACGTATGATGAACTCGGAAGGCTAAAGCCCTCGCCACCGAAGGACGACTGAGACTTGTGTGGGAGCTAGGGTGAAAAGAGAAACTTCATGTTCTATTGGTTGTTTTAATATGTTCACTTCCATCATCACATCAAACCTCTCCGGTTCACAACTCTCGGCTTTCCCAGGAAATTGCTTGACAAAGTAGGGACATTAATTGCAGCAAGTATCTACGTCAAAAATTTGTAGACTACAATCAATCAACGGGATCATGTGGCCCGAGTTCGAATTCTCCATAAAGACTGTTTACATCCAAGTAAACAGAGATCCCTGACTTTAAGTCAGTGTTCCGAGTTCGTATCAAACACAACTCCAGATACGGTACCAGTACCATAAGTAGCTTTTCGACCCCAAACCTCCCCACAGTGCTTGATATGCTCCTCTGAATCAGATCTGGGATCTAGGATCTTGCCATTAAATCGAAATCGATGTTCTTTCCTCCAGTAGAAGAGACAATGAACTTCATGCCAACTGTAATCCATGTGAAACCGTTCGCCGGGTGTATCTCCTAGATACTGAATTTCTTCGGGAGTAATTGGGATAGTGTGCTGCTTGTCCCTCCAGTAGAGCCACTGTAGGTACCATAAATCAGTGCCTTTCTCAACTTTATAAAGTCCCTGAACTTACGGTACCGTTGGGCCCATCTCCCGAGTGATCAAACTCAGCTGTCAACTCGTCGTCTCGACAATGCTCTGGCAACCAAGCAGCGGCCAGGGAGTCGTACTTGCACCCCATAGACTTTGCTTCAGTCGAAGAGGTTCCACAATAGCATCCGTGATGAACTGGGGTTTTCAAGAAGGGGACCCGTTGGAGGATGTTCATGGAGATATTGATAAATCCCCACAGTGATAGCAAAGCAACAAGCGAGTACTTTATGATTCTCAACGCCCTGGTGTTCTTTGGACGAGAATGAGCCTTTGGAACAACATCGTCTTCAACGGTCTCAAGGGCTTCCTCTGAACCGATTTCAATTCTGCAAATACTTTTAGTAAATTCAATTTTGAAATGAAGGGTGATGATATAATACTTTTGATAATCGCCATACATATCTGATGTCTTTCTTTTTATGGGAAGCCCAAAGCTTAAGGTTCTCTGTTGTTAGCTTGGTAGGCCTTGACTTTGTTTGAAAGGTGATAGTGCAACGAAAGAAGAATTACAATTATTTGGGGGGAGGGGAGGACCTTCGTCTCCCCTGGCAATCATCTGGATGACTGTATCGGCTCATGGTTAAATCATGTGTTAAATAATGGTAAATCATTGTAAATCATGGTAAATCTTTCCTACTAAAAATCCTTGAAGCCTGAAGTCACCAGTGTGACCCCCATGTTAGACAAGCATTCGCTAGATATTCGTACGTCAAGTCAATCCAGGGCCAGGGACATCAAGCTAATGTACGTTGCCCCTCGCTCCCGATCAAGGGTACGCGACCCCGCAATACTCAAATACTCGCAGCCGTATGACTGCATATACGACGGATCTTGCCGACCACTAGAGTACGGTACTATGGCAACAATTCCTGTGCAACGCCGCAGATGAACATGATCGTGATAGTGATGGCGATAACGGAATGCTCGGGACTACGTGGTGGGAATTGGGAGCGACGCTTGATGTGATCCCCCAGACCACAGCAAGCAGTGCTTTCTGCCACTCGTTGAACTTCGGACTTTGACTCGCTGCAGTTGAGTGAGTCTGAGATTCTGAGAGTCAAACAACCTACCTCCAAAATTCCTCATACTGACCGCTGCGACACACATCGTTGTCATTTGAACTTGTCTTTCTTTCTTTCTTGAATTTCGAGGTCACTGAACCATTTCCTCCCTTACCCGCAAATATGGCATCAGAATCGAAGGACGAAGAAACAGTGCCATTCCTGCCAAGCTCCAGCACCAGAGGCGAAGAGTTCCCAGCAGACATACTCCGCGATCAGTTATATTACGTGCGGAGCAAATGGCGGACAATAATAACATCAATAACATCAATCCTTGTTGGAGCTACACTCTCCTCACTCCTATGGCTGATAGCCTGGAACCGTAACTTCGAACTCAGTCCTGAGCTCGCTCCTCCTCCTCCTACAATAACGACAGGTTGCGGCTGGAACTACACCTCAGCTATCGCCAACAATTGCAGGTTTCAACTATGGTCCTACAGCTGGGTACCACCCGACTGCTTCGACGAACAGCTCAATGACGATTTCCTGGCTCTGCGGGCGGAGGAGGACTGGCATTACTACAGCAGCTTGTCACCACTGACAGAGGTGCCGCTAGATTCTGTTTTGGCAGGAAATCGAAATGATCTGTACTCCACTTGGGGACAACATTTCTGGCATTGTGCTTTCTACCAGAGAAAATTCTTCCGCGTGGTAGAAGAAAATGGTGGAGAGAGGACGTCGACTTTGAAAATGACGAATCGTGATTTGGAGGAACATCATGGAATTCATTGCCAAGAATGGCTGGCGAATCCGAAAAAGTATCCATGGGATAAAGTTAACATCAACTTGACGGTTGGATATCATTTTTGTTCATAGCAGTAGGAACTTGGCAACAAAACAATAAAAGCATGCAGGGCTGAACAGAACATACGCCAAGACGTGAGACGATTTGATTGCGTATTGAAATTCCCAAACCATTAACTTACCTTCCATTCTTTAAAATTATAAAATCAATCCCCTCGGATATTTGCAGGCTGCCCATCAACCTCTCCCCTCACATATCTGCAAGCTGCCGACTGATTCCCTCCTTGATCTCCAAGAACAAAGCATCGACATCCCGCATCGAGTCGATCAATATGACATCCTTTTCCTCCTCCAGAGGCTCTTGAATATCCGCTATCTTCTCTCCCATGATCCTCTCAGCCAATTCAGGCTCTTCCGCTCCTAAAGTCCTCCCAGACAGCGTCTCTTTCGTAATATGCATAATGACAAATATCGGTTTGATCGAGTTTGCCAGCATAACATCCCGAATAGCGTCTCGCGCTGGCTTCCGCATCGCGTAGCAAGAAATAAGCGCCGTACAATCCGTTCCGAATTTCCTGGGAGCTGTTCTCAATTTGCTAGGAGATTCGACGTCTGATTCTCCATCCGACTCGTTCCCATCCGACAAGAAGCCAATTCGTCGTATCTTTGAGAGCCAAATTCGCCCGAAGACTTCGCTATAGTCGTATCCCTTCTTGGCTTGAGATCGAGCTCCAAAGGATGCTACGTTGTGGACCATTTCAGCTTTCAACCATGGGCAGTTAAGTGATTTTACTAGGGAGACTGCGAGGGTCTCTTTGCCAGTGACATGAGTTCCGGATAGGAGCACGACATAAGAGGAGGGTTTAGGCTCTTGAGCTGAATCGGACATATTGATGTCGAGGCTGTGGGACATCGAAAGAGGAATGACGGGGGAGAGAAGGTAGGAACTGTAAACCTCAAGTCTCTTCTCTTATCTTCGTAAGGTCTGGAATTGTGGGAGTGGTTTTCTTCTGAATATCGAGGACTTTGATCTTGTAAAAGCGAGAAAGGTACCTAGGAGTATGGGCAACACGGACGGAGATGTTGTAAAGACCGAGGCACTGACTCTCGCATCACTTTGTAGCAAATGTTTGACGTCTTTCTAATGGATCCGAGATACTAGAAGTGCTGTGGCAGATACATCATTGTTCTGTCTCATTAAAGTCGGAGCGTAATCCTGCGAGAAGACGTAGGAATGATGCGCCCTATGCGGAAGGAGGTACATGCAATAAGCTGTGTCTCACCGCTTTCGCTGGAGCGCCCTATCGATGACATGGACACGCATTACAGCAGGATTTTGCGTGGCAGAAAACACAGCGGTGAGACGCAACTTATTGCCTGTACCTCTGTAGGCTTAAAATATAAAATTTAATATATTAACTACTGGAATTCTATGAGCCACTCTATTTCCTAAGCAAATATAAGCTATAAATCTCTATAATTGCTTAATTGGGGCCTCAAATGAGCTGACTTAACCGATTGGGTCTTTCTATACTGTAGAAACTACTAGTTTTCGTATATACAAGTAGGCAAAGAACACCACAAATAGACAGTAATGTTCAATTTGTTCCTACAATGAAATACTAACAACACATAGATAAATTATTCAGGAGGGAGGGCCACCAGCTCAGCATGTAATTTTACCCCGTAATCCTGATATTCTTTCATCAGCGTTTGGCCAAACCAACAATTACTCAAACATGCACTTACCCACATGCAAGTCAAATGCCTAGATATGTCGAGCGACTACAAATCGTGTCGACCTTTTCTTGAGCCGGGCCACCACCCTCAAGAACAAGACAAAAACATGAATTCTACGACGACTAGGTAGTACGCCTACGACACCAGTCGCGGCCTAGAGGCCCAACATGCGATCTGGGCATGGAGCCTGTGTGTGACCGCTTTCTCAATTGCCAATAGAGTGCTTTGATAGGCATAGTCTTCAGAGTTATGCCAATTTCTTTCTATCTAAGAGACTACGCAAGTTAATGGATGCAATTCGCTTGGCACATAAGACAACAGTGACTGTAATACGCTGTTAGCACCAGCCATATCCACTTGCAGTCAGGCTAAAAATAATCATCTACAGAAAGACTCCATACGAGACTATGTACAGATATACTGTAGTGGGGATTCATGTAAGCCTTAGTCATTCTCTTTTCTTTTTCGAGAATATATATATACAGGTAGAAGGCAGGAAGAAGAGGGTATGCTTTCGCAGGCGGGCATATGGATATAACTTACAACAATCAATAGACTCTATTCTCTTATTAATCCCGCAGACCACATTTTCATGAGCGCTAATCTATAGGTGCTTGACCTCTTATTCATCTATTCCTTAACTATGCCTTGACTTCTTCGATGATTTCGCTATTGCCTCACGCAGTCAACCTCGCTCTGGTAGATTTTGTTTTGGCTACTACCTTACCCCATCACAATACCTTAACCAAGGCCTAAGTCAACCACACCATCCACTTCCACAATTCCCAACAAACTAAGAAGAAAGGTATTTAACCTCTCCCTCCTTAGTCTTACCATCATAATCACCAGCAGAAACAACAGATCCACCATCCATACTCCTCAACTCTAAACCCACATCCCCACCACCACCACTAGCAGCAGCAGCAGATCCTCTACTCCCATTCTTATTCCAACCCTTCATCAACCTCAAAATAAACACCCCAACACATCCCAAAACCAGCAAAATAAAAACACCACCACCAACAACAACAATGCCAATGAGTCCTCCTTTAGAAAGCCCATGATGGTTCGACACAACCGTAGAAGTTGAAGTAGAAATCAGGACCTGAGTTTGAGTTTGCGTCGTTATTTGTACTGGATGTGTGATGGTTGTTAGGGAACCGTGGATGGTGAGTTTTTGGGTGGAGGCTGGGAGGGTTGTTGTCTGTGTTGTTTTGTGGGTTTGCGTGTCCGTGATGGTTTTGAGCTTTGTTGTTGTCTTGAGATATGTAGGAGTCTTTGTGGTTTTGGCCATATTTGCTGGTTGTTTGGGCAGTGCGCGGTTGAGTGGGTGGTTGTTCTTGGATTTGGAAGAGATTTCTTGCGTTGCAAGGTGGTTCTATTGTGTTGCTGCTGTATTAGCTGCGTGTTTTGAAGAAAGAGGACTTCGTAGAATCCTGCTTTGTATAGATTTCGAACTTACTGGAATCTGTGTTGTTGTATGGCGGTTTGTTGTTTGTGTGAAAGAGGCGTATAGAGGGAAAGGTCAGCAAAGGATTAGTACGGCTATCTTATACTGCCTTAGTTAACAGTGCTGAAATGAAATACATCTGAACTGGTACGCTAAGCCTTAGGCACTCAAAATCGCAAACTAGAACTGCTGATTTATTCGCCCAAGATAAATAAGCTAAGTACTTGCGCGTGATATCCAACTTCCAGTATAACATCTGAAGATACCTTACAACACCAAACACAGCCTTATGCGCCCCATTATATACCCAAACTTTGATCTCGATTATCCATTTCATAGCACATAAGAAACTCTCGACTAAGTCGAAGGCCCCTGTCCCGTAAAAGAAACAGGATACTGCAATCCGCCAGGAAATTCCTCCTCCAACAACGAATTCATAGATCCTCCTTGACCCCCAATCGACCAAGCGCCAGGGTACAACTCAAAGTACGTGCTATCAAAAACACTATTATGTCCAAATACCGGAATCCCAGAAGCATCCACAATCTGAGTCTCTCCAGGAGTATTCCAGACAGCCGGCCCAGATCCCACGCCATCCCCATTCCCCGTATCCATCAATCCACTCGTCACACCCGTCGAACCCCTAACATAAGCCGGAAAATCCTCCCTGGCCATCTCTTCAATAATACCCATGGTCCACCGATGCACAATAATACCCCTCACACTACCTAAAAGTGTCAAAATGGTACTGGCATCGGCTCTGGGTAGACGTTCAGGTATTTTAGCATGTTCAGAAATAGGGATGGAGCGAGCCAGGATCTCGAAGACGTCCCGGAGACAGTCAGCTTTGTGCCAGCGATCTGCGAGGACGGCGAGGGTGTTGGAACAGGCGCGGATGGCGTCGCTTATGGTTGTTTGACGGTAGGAGGAGGTACGGAGGTGGGGTGGGGTTGCGTAGAAACAGTAGAGGAGGGTTATGCCGATTTGGAATTGGGTTACTAGCTATTTGAGGTCAGTTGTTTCATTGAGATGGTTATTTGGGGTGAGAAAAGAAAAGAAAAGAAAAATAGAATTGGGTTTGGCTTATGGTTTCACATAGGGGATGGAAGGAAGACCTACACCTAACCAAGGTTGAGAGATCTCTCGTCCCATCTGGAATTTCCGAAACATAATTAACGCTTGGCTACAAGCTTGCACTGACCAATCTCCTGCCATTCCTGTAACATTACTTCGAGTTGGCCGATATAGCATCACCAGGTTGTAATTATAGATCATCGCGAGCCATCTGACACTTACATAGCCTTTCAAGCTTGACCGGGAAAATGATTTACAATTACTAGCCCAATGATTTAGCTTGCTAAGGATTTGTGACTGCCAGGTGTTAGATGAGGGCGTCACTGCGAAGTTCTGATGGAGTGTTATGGATAGGATCTCAGATTCTATTTGTCGGACTCGGATTACGTGTAAAGAGGAGGAGACACAGGTGTAGCCTGCCACTGAAGGTAGATCAGTCGTTAGTGGGGTTTCTGTGGCTACAGTAAGGAGGTCATCGTCGTCTATGTTTGCGAATTTCTTTAATGTCTGGTTAGCACGAATTCGTGGTAGAATTGAGATGATGAAGTAGTTGGTACCGGAGCTGTGATGTTATCATCGGCTATTGATAATGATAAATCGAATGAACTGCAAACTGCCCTGTCAAGAGCAAATGCACACCAGAAGACTCGACGTCTAATTTGTATGTCTATTGTGGACTTCGCATCGGTCCGTTCTGGTTCTGTCTCCGCGAGGTGGAGTTGAACCATGATACAGTATCTTATTGTCGAGGATGAGATGGCGATTATTTTCTCGGTTGAAGACGAATGAAGTGCATGCATTGACAGTAGTAGATATGCTTGAGCATGTAGAACGCGGTTTGGCTGGCAGAATACAGAAGGGAGGTATTTCGTAATGGCGAGAGTGTAGAGAGCCTTGGATGTGAACTGTGAGCAGAGTTGTTAAGATGGAGTATAATATTGCTTACCTGAGAAGTATAAAATCCGTGCATTGGGCTTTTTGAAAGCAGTAACGCAACAGCAAAAATCATGTTGACAAAAAACCCCTTCCATGAATCCGAGGTATCAGTCAAATTCTGACTTCGCTGTGCCCTCCATTCATCAACCCAACTCAGCAATTGCTGCTTGTACAAAAAAGGATATTGGCAATGTGCCATGTTGAGATAAGTCTGAATAAGAAGATCTTCGTCTCTTAGTGTAAGACTTCTCTCATCCAGTGATTGTTTTACAACGCTATTTGCAGCCGAGAGATTTCCAAGAGCTGCTTGGTGAGCAAACTCTGTAGCGGACGGATCATCACCATCATGGAGATTGACGAACACTGCTAAGAAACCTAATCCTAAAGAATCGACGTTTGAGGCATTTTCTTCATGCCCAAATACTTGAGAGCTCAAAGAATTTGCTCTTGGTGCAATATTGTTGGTAAGAGTGGGCTGTGACCGAAATGATATGGGCGATGATTGGGATATTGGCTGTAGGACGATCAGCAAAAGTCAATTTCTTTGTTTCTAAATTAGAACCAACAGCCGGTGGAAAACCTTGATGCGATTCAGCAGATCTCGAAATTGCTCGAGGTTCCGTCTCCCGACTTCTGGGAATGTCACCAATGTGATCAAGGCTTTCTTGCGGGATCAAAGCCTCAAGATCAGCAACCCTTTGTTCCAATATCTGAATATAACTGATAACTTGTTAGCTAATCTCAAAAATAAACCAACTTTAAATTATTAATACGGTACGAACTAGTTTATAAGAGATCATTTCGAATAGTTATCTATTCAGACACAAGAAATGGGATTTGAGTAATCTACTTGATTCAAGCAACTCAATTGACTTGGTCACCCCCAAATCAAAACAATCTCTTTTCAACCAATTCATACAGTACAAAAATGCAATCCTTACTTTGATTCTAGATTTGGCTTAGACCCTGCAAGAGCAGCCGAGTCGGACGCCACACAATCTACAGCATCCCCATCAGCAAAGCATTATATTTCCCGAAGAGAAAGAGCATACTATTTCCAGATTTCGTACAGTTCTCACAAGGTCTAGTATCTGAACACTGTGACCGTTAATAATTTCCACGTAGCGCTTCGGCCGCTTCGGGATTGGCTGAAGATCTCTTACCTTCTGTTTACGATGCCGACAACGGGCACAAGCAAGAATTTTCTGCTTTTTGGCTTTTGGCTCGGAAGCAGATGCTTCTTCAGTTGAGCTCTGTCTGCTATGGCCTGTAGACATGTGTCCTACCGGTGAAGGGGATACCACGCCCTGAAAGCATCTGGTTTAAGCGATCGCTTAAGGCGTCTGCTTCTCAATGGACTGGAATTGGCGTCAATTCGGAGGATGGTCCGACTCAAATGCAATGCTTGTGGGTGTTCATACAGCTGACAGGAGGTTGGAGAAGTTGGCATGTCGTTGACGGATCGATAAGCCTCGCTACCAGGATGATAGTAATAGGGGAAAGTAAAGTGGGAGGAAATCCACTTATCCTACTTTGTACTCGGCTTGGCGTTTCCTCCCCGCAAACTACAAGGAAAGGCGGCTTGGCTTAAACCTTGATGAATGGAGCATGAACCTCCTTCATCTTTGCTAGTTTAATTTGAGGATATACTTTGTGTATTTTGCACATCTGATCAGCAAATTGCGTCCCCGCTTTCTCGGAAACATCAATAGAGATGAGCTTCCTATTTCGGAAGAGTGGGGTTAGCGGCCGCCATATTCTCTAAATAAATTCGTTATCTTGTTCTAGCCTGAGAACAAAGTAGGGACTGACTCAACACAGTATGGTAGTGCTGTGCCTCTTTCAAAGCCGCTGCAGACACGTTTCATCTCAACATATCAAGGAAAGGATACGTAAGCAACAATTCGTGTACCACAATAGAGGACATCTGTACACAATTCTGGACTCCAGATTTTCAGAAACTTAAACATATATATACCTAACATCCTGACAACCTTCATTCGCCACTCAATCAAATCACAATAAAGCCTAACAACGCAGAAGGAATTAGGCCAAACCCCCAGATTTCCTCATCATGCCACCATACACAGTAAACCCCTGTACCCCATCCGACGCCCCAGGAATAGCAAACGCCAACATGCGATCCTTCTACCAAGACCCCCACTGGGCACTCTTATGGCCCGGAATGGCCATAGAAGAAATCGTAGAAGGAAACCGGCATCGATTACCCCGACAATTAACCCAAGGTCGAGAAATAAAGAGACATGAAATGGCTGTCGATAGCGAGACTGGGGAGGTAGTAGGTTATGCAAGATGGGTACTTTTGAACACGGATACTGCGTTCAATGAGAAGTTTTGGTTGGAGGCTCAGGTTAAGGAACCTACGGCTGAAGAGGCTGAGCGTGAGTTCTTGTATTTCTCATCCGTGTTTTCTTCCTTGATATCGTGATGAGAGTTGTTTGGACTAAGCGATACGAATAGTTTATGAGAAGAGTTTTAAGGAAGGCACTGATGAGGAAGGGAGACCTTTGGGTGTCAATAAGGAAATGATCGGAGGTGACGATACTTCCCTAGAGGATCGATGCAAGAAAATCACAGACGGTAAACCATGGCTTGGTAAATACTCACAAGTAAATTGCAGTCTTCCTTTATCATAACTAACCCTTTCTAGAACTTGATCATATTGGTACGCTCCCGACACATGGTCGTCGTGGTGTTGGCGGTTTGCTCCTTCAAAGTGGGATACGGGTTGCTGACGCTGCTGGTATTCCGGTTTTTGTTATGGCTTACCCACATGGCCTGGGGCTATATCAGAAGCATGGATTCAAAGTCTTAGATGAATATGCGAAGGATGATACGAAGTATGGAGGTGTTGATTTACATATAATTAGTTTCCTGGTGAGGCCCGTAGGAGGCCTAGTTGAACCTTAGTTACAATTATATAGGTAACTAAACGGCTTTAAGCGACTTCTTCATTCTATTGTAGTAATAGATGAGGTATAGAAGGTTATTGGGAGAGTTTAGGAAATTTTGGTTTTGTTAGATGCATCTAAATTAATTACCTCAATCAAGTCATACAAATAAATTAAGCTACTAA
>JAJONI010001316.1:1693-13050 GCA_022190145.1 Pezicula rhizophila
ACTAAATTATAGATTTTATAAGCATAGATTTAGAGCGAAAAAGGACTTTCTACCTATAAAACTTTAATTTTCTAATTTGGCTTGCATTTCCCCTATGAAATTAAGCTAGCCCATTTGCTTCCACTAACTAGGAGCGGAGTGACGTAGAGAGGTTCCGGAACGGAAGACTTATTGCCGACGATTAGAAGAAATACGAGGACAAATCTTATTTTGTCGTCTTGCATCTGTTCCTGCCTTCTAGAAGATACAAAAGCAGACCGATTGGCCAAATGCACAGGCAGGGCACTTGTCACAGTGCGTCTGTCACTAGGAGTCCTACAGGCGTAGACCAACGGCTACCGAAGACCAGCTTCGGTCCCCGAGCTGTATACGAGTATACGAGGGGATGTAAGGCTAAGCAAGAGCCTTACTTAGCCTTAGCACAAGCTACAACAATGAGGTCCTGCACCTTAAAGAGGATCTAAATTAGTCGAGAGTGTTAAGTTGTAGCTAGTGTAGCCTATGTCCTTCTAGTCTCTATTAATAAAAGTACTAGAACTATTTAAGCTAGAGGTTCTCTAAAGTAGCTAATTAAAATAAGTCTGAGTAGTATATATATATAACCCCCTAGCCATAGTCTTTTTGAAAATTTTAGCCATATTATCAGAGAATTGCGTAGGATCGCGACCCTGAAACTCCCTTACTTTAACAGAGGTTTGCTATAGATCGGAAGGCCGGAAGGGTGGAAGTTGAGGAAGCTCTAGGTCTTCTGTACCCACGTCGTTAAGGGAGCGTTTCTGTTTGTTGTACGCCTCACCTTCTTAATACCAGCCTTATAACTAACAGGCCAAATACCGGACTCTTTGAAGGTATTAATGATTGTATAATATTTGAAAGTTTGCTCCTAAATAGAGGTGAGATCTCTGAAAATGAGGTAATTGAGTATTCGAAATCAAGGCTCCTAAGAGCGGATTCAATGGATAACTTGGTAACGGCGCAAGCAGACACTACGGGCTAGAGGCATATGGGAGTGCGTAACCGTGTATTTGTAGGCTCTCCTTATGGGCTACCTACGAAGGAAACAGAAGATATAAAGAACTAAGTAAAAAGGGCCCCCAGAGCCCTTTTTACTTAGTCGTAAGATTGCCTCTCTGTTTGAGGTCCGAAGGCCGGTGTTGGAAATCGATGCCTAGCTCCTAAGGCTTCAAGTTTAGGAGGTCAGCTTACTCCCTTAGTGGCACGGCTCACCATATGAACTTCGGAAGCCGGCATCACCTTTTAGATCCTTCACTGGCAACAGCAGACAATATACCTAATTTACCCCCTTATGCTCTCTCTTATTAAGTGTTGCGTTGTTGATGACTTATAATGCGAACGAATTGGAGGCGTCACATCCAACAAGGGGGCTGCGAAGCTAGCCCCACGTGACATAACGACCCCTAGGGCGTTACAACCAGGACCCATACTATCTGAGTTATTCGGGTTTGGCTTATTACACTAGACAACCTCAATAAACAAATTGTCTCGAGTCTTAATTTAATTATTTTGTAGTCCAGTTCACTTGGTTATACGCTTGCCGTTACGCATCCTGTGGATCGACCAAAACCAATATTATAAATAGCCTGTACTCTACCCAACGGCTTTAGTCTTGTAGACAAATGAATATCATTTGAATATCCAATATACCTCTCTGCAGTTATATTATAGTTATCGTTTGTTCGTCCCAGCAATTAGGCATCGCATCAGAATAAGCGGCCAAATACATTGGGAACAGCGCAAGACCAACCCGGCGGAAATGAAGCCTGTTATCATCAGCTGGTTCAAGAATCAAGGCGTACACCCAATCTTTGCCTTCTTTACGTTTGTCCGTCCTAGCCATGATCTGAAAAAATGCCCAATTGCCCGCTTGCGAACTCTTAAGCTCTCCCGATTGAAGATCGTTGGAGGTATCGAGACAGCAAGCAATAAAACTAGCCATTACTATCGATTGTGGGCTCTTAGGATCTAACCGATCACTGATATCCAGCCATTTTATTCTCTCCTGGGAAAAACTGTCCACTCGTCGAAACAAGCTTTTCAGTTGAAGGTACCCTCGCGAGACTCGTCCAAAAGGATCAAGGTCGGAAGTTTCGATTTCTGCAGCCACAAGCATTGCTCTGTAATCCCAATTACAGTACATTATATCAAGACTGACGTAGGTCTCATTCTTGCTATTCTTCTTCTTCGTCATATCAAGGGAAGCCCAACTCCAAGATGGGGCAATGTATGTGTCGTATCTTGTAGCTTGGCCGTTTGTAGACCATAAAAGCCCTGCATGGATGTCTTGTTCCCAGAGGCCAGCTAGATATCTCCATTGTACAGGTGGAGAGCGTTGTCCAAAGGCTTGTTTGGCAAGTTGTCTAGCTAGAGCAGAGATAGCTGGGAGTCGATCGGTCTCGTATGTGATGCTGCGGGACGCGAATCTTTGAACGATGCCGCTCCATAATAAACCAAAAGCATTAGAGTCTGCTGGATAGACATTTACGGGGCCGCCTTTAAGTCTTCTCATAGCTTTTTCAGGGAGGATCAAGATTTTTGGCGTGTTGGGTAGGTGACCGGGTATATTGTAGTTATCGTTTGGTCGATCTTCGGCGTATTTCGTACCTTGACATTCCCATCTCACCATGTCTGTGGTCAATATTAACAGACGTGGAGATAATATATCCTCTTGAAGAGTCCACGCCCTTTGGCTCACGTATCCCTCGGCCGGTTTATGAGGAGCTCCTCGAAGGAAAATGCTGCTACCCTTGTGGAGTTGAGAAGTAGCTCCGCAGGATAGAAAACCTCGGCTATTTTTCTCCCGATCTGCCTTAGCTTTCTCGAAGAAACTTTCATTGCAGCTTTTGATTCCTTCCGTTACTAGTGTTAAGGTAGAATGTTTATATATGTCCCCCATCTTTGAAGACTCGGCAAGCCAATCGTCCCTAGAGTCCTGAATAATACATAGTGAATCGATCTAGAAGACTGGGAAAGCGTGCTCCTCCGGCAAAACTTCGCCTAAATCGATCTAGAAGGGTTGCCGCCTCAGCAAAACCTCGGTTCGTGCCTCTTTACTTAGGCCATTAAATATACTGACTAAGCTGAGCTGAGCAACTACCAGAAATCAACTTCGCGAATTCTTTCCTTTCATTCTGGACACGCTAAACCTGCATCAACCGTCCCTAGTATTCTAAACAGTATTATTTACTCCCTGTTGCGTACTGTAACTTGTACCATGGCTATAGTAAATAAGACATATGCCTCCAACGCGTTGCACAGCCAGCCAAGCCTCCCACCCCAGCTTCCCCTTCCTAGCTGATGGGTGGGTGCCGTTTCGGGCCCCCCTTAAGAAGGGCAGACATGTCCTCCACTATTGCCAATCCTCTTCTCAGTCAGTCTCGATCTTCCCGACTTACTGCATAGTAGATACCCTTCTATCCTCATATATTGTACTTCTGTGAAGGAGTTACCACTGTTACGATGGGTCCGTCGAGGAAACGCAGATTTCTCGTCCAAGACGATGACCTCCAAGCAAAGAGGGCAAGGCAAGAGAATCTTATTAAAGAGTATGGCCAGAATCCACTAGACGACACTCCCGACATTGCAGAATCCACCGCAGACCTACGCAAACAGTTGATGGTAGAATGGCGAGAGTACGTTCACTTTTCTTTTCAAATTTCGTTTTATGCTACGTCTCTCCTACGTACCGACTTCCATACTAACAGCTATAGTTACTTTCACGAACTACTTGGCCTTGACCCGGATAGTATATGGCTTGATCTTTGTCGTAATAGCGACCTCGTCGACCTGGCCAAGGATAGGTGCCGGGCCTTCTTGCATGCCTACGTCACGGAATCCCGTAAGACGGTCCTCAGCCTGGGACCTGAAGAGACCACGCGAGAGCCTACAGTCACCTCGTCCAATTCATTACTCTGCGTCTGGAGGAGCCTTATTGCGGAAGCGGATGCTACCGTTCTGAAGGATATGAGGGAGAAGGACCGTTTGAATAAGCACATTTGGAGGTTGAGATTTATGGATCATACTAACCGAAAGGGCCAAGGGCCCGTTTTCGAGATCTCTAAGGTCAGTCGGACACTACCGCTATCACTCCTCTTTTTTCCCTTGTTCTTTGCCTTCCCATGATTTTTTTTAACGAATTGCACGTGACGTCTTCACAGTGTTTACTGACCTTGCGATATAGTGGATTTTTGGAGCCGGTGCAGAGGAACTTAAACTTTGTACCGACTTAAAGGTTGAAAAAATAGAGGCGGCGGCGGAAGACGTTATTGGTATTGCAAACATTGTATGGGAGCGACCAGACTGCATTCCTTGCGCGCCTTATATCCGGATCTCTTTTCTCGCAATGCTTATTCTCGCTGGTATTGGCGGTTTCAGGCCGAAAGCGCTTATGAAATTCACGTTTGACCAAGTCGACTTGTCGATTATAAGGGACTCGACGGACCAATCGAAGACAAAGATCGCGGTCACGTTCCGGGTTCCGATCGTGAAAAGGCGTCGTAGTACTGCTGGAAATAAACCTAGGAGGTAGGTTAAGTCGCTCACTCTTTTGGCGCACTTGTTTTTAATCCACTTCTAGCATAGAATTTACAGTGTCCTACGTGCCTATTCCAAGTATTTGCCTTGCGAGTTTCGTCACCGCGCTCGCTCTCAAGGCCGATGCCTTCGAGCCAAGCGTCGACTCGGTCCAAACCTTACATCAGCGACCTAACCTGGAAGGAGTGAATTATCTACCGCTGAAGTGGAAAGATAAAATCAAGGGTCGTCGCATCTTCCCGCTCGACTATCGCACTTATCGACAAATATGGTATAACGCATGTCTGGCTTTCGGTTTGCGGAGTGAGCCCCGTCTCTATACACTGAGGGTCGGCGCAGGGATGGATTTAGATGGTAAGGCAGCCCTGTTTATAATCCTCTCGGTCAACTCTGGCTACTTCTGGCGCTGACTACGAGTTCTAGGGGTACTTAGTGACACTCTTCGTAACTATGTTATGTCGAATACGTCAGCTGTATTTCAAAGGAGCTATCAAGCGACACACATCCGCGTAAATCTTATGAAGACCAGATTTGAGCATTTGAACCAGGTAGAAGGAGCATGGGATGATGATGGGCTCGAACAAGCTATGCGGACACTGTCTTTGAAAAGAGATCCCCATGCTCCGACCTGGTCGGACCTTCTCGACGAGGATTTTCAGCGCCTCGAACAACGCAGGGATGTATCTGATCTTCGCCAGCGAGTTGAAGCAGCGAGATTAGCAAACCAAGATCGTAAGACGTGGAACCCAATCCGGATGCAGCTTTACTATCTCATTAATAGACTTTCGGGCCTGCTTGTGCAACAGAAGAGGAGGGAATATTTCGAACGAGTCGATCGATTACGGGCCCTTGGACAGAGCACTTTGGAGGGTGCGCCTGGACTCCTACGGCATCGCCGCCCCCATCTCTCTCGTGGGGGAGAGGCTCTCGACGAAGTTGCTCGATTCATTTCACATTACAGCTGCAGTGGCAACGAGCGAAAGAAGTGGAAACCCTACAGGCAGGAACGGTATGTGGACCTGCTTGTTGGGTACTTGAACAACCAGCCGGCAGTAGAAAAGCTAGAGGACTGCGAGGCAGTAGCAGCCGGTCTCCATCTCTCTGGCACCACCAGCGTGCCGCAAGACAAGACGAAGCACACATGTCTCCTTTGCCGAAAATCATTTGTCAGCCGACCGAGCCTCACACAACACTGTAAGGCGATGCACGTCAACAAAGGAACATTTACTCGCCCGTTTCCATGTCCCGAATGCCGCCGAGACTGTAATCCGGATTATTTGATCACGAATCCCTCTTCCTGGAGCAATCATGTCGAGAGGACCCACGGAAAAGCAAATACCCCGATATTACATACAGATCCGCGTTCGGCCCCGGATCTAAAGGTGGAGACAATCTGCTGTCCATTTTGTGGGTTGCACCTTCCGATGAGGGGCTACGGGCGGCATAAGGAAACTCAGCATATCCCGGCCGGAGCAGCTAGCGAGATCTTCTCAAGGCCTTTTCCGTGCTATGCTTGCCGCAACAACCAGAACCGCACAAAGCCGGATGTCATTATTAATGGATGTTCGGACTGGGACATGCATGTCTCTGTGGCCCATAGGGAACTTTCTCGGACCTTGGCCATCGGGATCAGCCGTCCACCAAGGAGACGAAGGCGGGGCAGAGATGAGGAAGCCACTGCACCAGAGATCACGTGCCTGCTATGTACCAATTCTTTTTCACCAGCGGGTCTCCGTCAACACTTTATGAAGAGTCACCTACCTGTCTTAGCTTCGGAATCCGTGCCATGTCTTAGCTGCAGTGGCTCCGCTTACCGAAATCAAGACAACCAACAATCGTGGTCGCCAGTGTGCATCGCTGGAGTTACTGCGTGGGACGAGCATTTAAAATCATTTCATGGCGATGTCTTTTACTATTTTACCTCAAAAAAATGGGCAAGAAAAACCAGAAATGGAGAGGCTACGATTGTGTACACTGGAGCGTGCTCAACTAGCAACGATTGGGAAAAGCGAAAAGATTTTGGGGACGATATCGGCAATGATAATCAAACTTTGCAATTGTTCCAACAATCTGGTATCGATATAACTGACAGCGAGATTTCTGACGGCGATCTTTCTGACGTTGATCTTTCTGACGGCGATCTTTCTGACATTGATCTTTCTGATATTGATCTTTCTGATATTGATCTTTCTGTCATCGATCCCATGCTGTTAGAGATTGATAGTAAGAGATGATTATGAGATGTAAGAACCATATCAGCATCATGGAGTCAGTCTCTGCCTCCAGAGTCAAGTCTGGTATTGATCTGTGGGTCCCGTTCTTCTAGTGGACGGAGCTAGCGCGATGAGACAGATATGGGGTTACGATGGTGTCCAGATGGGTACAAGGCGTGAAGACTCAGTGCCATCGCGCGCCCGGTACCATCACACGCCTAAGAATTGTATATTGACGACGATGGATTCAGGGTGGATGTACATAGGGTAAATTAAGGAGCTTTCTTTAGCTTATATTTTCTCTTTTTCTTTTTCCTTCGAAACTATCTCCTCTACCTTAGCCATTCAACTCATCTCCTCTTTTAACCTCGCACTCTATTCTTAAAATATCGATAGCATAATAATGGCCTTCTTTTCACCACTTCAAAATGTATTACACGTCTTAAGTACCGGCAAAGGATAGTACCTAGCAATTTCTTCTGGTCGAAGCGGCCACTCAGGATCTTCGACGGAATTGCGAGAAGTATAAACCGTAAGCTTTCCTTTCCGCCTTACAAGGACGAAGACATCCGCGCCAAACCTCTTTCTAATCGCATCTCCTTTTGCTCCAAACGTTTGAATCTGTCGGCGGAAGTTTTCATCCTTGAGTTGTTCGGCGGTTTTCTTTTTGATCCCTCGCTTGGAGGACCCCGCCATTTTCTGGGTCGATTTGCAAGTCTCAATCGGACGTTCGGAATTCTTCATAATCCTTAGACTTGCCCTTTCCCCTGAAAGTCGAATAACAAAGCCTCAATTTATCCGAAATATTTGTGCCCTATTGTAAGATCATAGAGAACCCGAACGGACACCCGGGGGGCCAGAATGGGCCCCCGAAGGCTATAAGACTATTTTGGTTATCTGCGCCGAATCTTAGCCTACGTCGCTTCCAACCCGGTTAGTCCGCATCGCTGCTTTGCTCAGGCGCTACTCACCCTCGCTTCACCCTCGCTTCACCCTCTGCTCAGGTTGCTCAGTCACGTTCTTGCTCTCCTTCTAGTAACCAATTATAATTTATTTACTATTCGGTTCTACTATACGAAAGTTGTCAACTCTACAAGACTGTGTTCAGGGGACCAAGTCAGCTCCCAGGGAGCTCAAACAGGATCCCCCTAAAAATACATCCTTCAATCTCTCAAGGCAGATTCTTCTCGCAACATGGCGTGACTCTAGCTCTTTCGAAGGAGAAGGCATAGAAGATCTGATATATGCAGAAGATAGGGAAAGTGATCACGATCTTCCAAGTCTTAGTGCCATTCTTTCCGGCGTAGAGAACTGGCCTGATAAAGTGCTAAGCACCGAGGTGAGAGTCATTAAACAAGATTATAACGGCCTACGCGGCGATTTTATAAGTAGCTGCGGAAGTCAAAGTAAGTTAATACCTCTTCTATTTTATATGTTACTTACTAACAATCATTAAGATACACCGATAATCCCTAATGGCGATGCGCCACTTAGCGTTGGCTTTATTACAGAACCTCTCTGTGCACAGGATGCCTCTCCCCCTAATCCCTTAAGCACAATCCCGTTGCCACAGAGCAAGTATCCAAACGGTGATACTAGGGGGATAATTCGTAAGCCTCAGGATCAAGAATATTTGCCGGCTTGCATATGTACTGTTCAGGAGCCCGAGTCATCCGCCGTGATCCTTGAGGATGATCAGTACATCGTTGAGCGAATTCTTAGCCATTCTGTTAACTGGCCTAAAGGTTGTAAGAAAGGGATCACCCAATGCCTAGTTAAGTGGGAAGGATATCCAGACGAGGAAAATAGTTTGGTTGAGAAGCTTCTAAGAAAGCGCAGCGTTCGGCTTGGGATGCGGAAGAACAGGGTCACCCAATATCTTGTCAAGTGGGGAGGATATCCAGACGATTAAAACATCTGGCTTAACGAGGACTATATATATAAAGATCTTATAGACGCCTACCACGGCGCGACGACGACGGCTTGAGATTGCTAGCGGATGTACGAAAGGGGGAGAGTAGGTTAGAGCTGTAGAGGTAGGGTGTGGTCACATGACTAAGGAGACTAGTGAAACGTCTTGTGCGTTCCTGTATATAGAAATCAGAAGAAGCGACATACCCTACAATCACAATCGCTCCGGCTGCAAAAATGTTCATCATTTAAGGTAGTTTTAGGGCGCTCAAGGTGCATAGTTTTGATACTGTAACATTAGAAATGTGTAAAATTAAAAACGCTAGACAAGGGGTGGACGCCCCAACCTGCACTTTCCTTCATACTCTCTAGTTTCGTACGTTCGGCGAGGTTTCACTACCCTAGATCTGGTTTAAATTTTTGGAATTGTACAGTCTTAGTTTTTAATTTGTTGTTTCTATTCGATATAACGTTAGTCTAGCGGTGTTTTCCATATTAGCATGCCTCCCGAATTGGCGAATATCGAGCAAGAGGGCAAGGTTCTATGGGTTTCCACTCAGTCTCGCCTAACCCTATTGCTTGTTGACAGTGCGGTATCTTTTCTATTAAGGTATGAACATCTTTAACACCTAATTTGGACTATTGAAATTGTACTAATAAGGCTGATAAACTAAGTACTCTTTTGAAAGTTGATTAATAGAAGGCAAAATAATGCGTTTGTCAAAACACCACACTACATAACCAGCTTCTACAAATAACACCAAGAACGTCTCATCACCACGAATCTTCCGACTCCAGTTAACTTCAGTCCACGGTTGTTGATTTTGTCTCGTTTCTGCCGTATAAGTGAAGTATGAAATTAACCCCATTAGACCCTTCCGCTTAACAGTTAAGTCCTCACTAGGTTGAGTTTGTAGAGAATCCTTAATTCCACTAATATAACGAAAAGAATGACATGTATTAGATACCTGGTCAAATGACTTCACCATTTGAAATAGGAAGTGACGAGAAGTAGATCCAACATCTATGACTGGCGTAAGCATTTGATGTGCCCAGACTTGAGAGTATTCGTGATATTCGGCCGATGGAAGGTGAAGTTGCACATTATCATCCACTACTGGTAACCCTTCCCAAAAACACTGCATAATAAACTGCGTACGATATACATCGTACGATAAAAGGCAGTAATGAGGTCGGCTATTGTCTTTATGAAGCTCGAGCGAGCAGCTGTGGGCGATATTACTGAGATCAGTGATCTCATAAAAGATCCAGCAGATAGAATATAGCCCATTGTTATCAATTAGCCGAATGTCGAATTCAACTCGCTCTTCATAAGGGTCGGATACAAAAGGCACATCGAAAACACAAGTCTTTTGTACTTTGCCTTCCGTATATTCCTGGGCAGTCAATCTTAGGGTAAAGATGTACTTCGTATCTGTCGAGATAATTTTGCAACTTGAGAATAACACGATAGTGTCTTCTGAGGTTGGATGGAAGAGTACAGCTTCGGGGGTGAGACGGCTATTAGCGCTATAGCTTGCTATTTCCTGTGTGCTGCCACCAACTGTCCAAATCTGAATATCTTCTTCTGTGACAATGCTAACCTGCTTGTTGTAAATCGTGATATGCTTGATCTCAGAGGCTAACAAGAGAGTCGATTCGATATCGTTAATCAAAGACCAAGCGTAAAGCATATATCCACTTGTTATTTGTTAGAATATATAAAACTACATAGGGAAGTAGAAGATAGGAAAAGACATACCTAAACGGCTCGACAACGAGTAAGTCTTGATGGAGCCACATCTTATACACCTCACTATTATCTAAAGTTTTATAATGTTTTGTAACACCTGTAAGCAGCGTAGTTACGCTTACCGTGTTACCAATACTCCATGCTACTCGGCCGCTGTGATATGTCTTGGTAAGAATGTCCGGCTCGTACTCTAGACCGTTGTATGAGTAAATTCCCATGGAGCGATAGCGGCCACGCTGCATTGCATCTTGCTGAAGGACATATTCCTCAAACTGTTGAAGGATACCGTCGTCGAACTGACCGTTAAAAACCGGAGAGTTGTGAGTCTCGAAAATTATTCGGTAGTGAGATTTAAGGCGGCGGGTAAGGATCTTTTCGCAGCCCCAGAATTCCCACCACAACCGCGAGACCTTGCGAAGAGCTAAAATATTCACAGTAGAGAGGTGGTCCGAGATGAGGATAACAATCTCAAGTGGTAAGTCTATCCAAGAGGATCTTTTAGACTGTTAGGATAATTTACTTTGTTGCTAGGACATTTTGACTAACCTTGTGTGGATTAGATCATTGCCTGACATTATAGCTGAGGAACAGGAGATGATAGCTGTCTGGATGATGCGTATGTGCTAGCTAGAGATAGTGGACGATTAAGCAATAGCGTTCATGACCGGGTCGCAGATAGCTAAGGGAGAGAGGGTGATAGCGATAATAGAGCTGACAATAGAGATAGGGGTTTTGCTAAGTGGCGGGAAAGATTTAAAAGAGGCGGAAAAGGTCAAAAACAGCCATCAATATTAAAAACGCTCCCAATTTCCAAGGAGTCAAAAATGGTCACCGATATTAAAAACGCTCTCGTTTTTAAAAGGGTCAAAAACAGCCATCAATATTAAAAACGCTCCCAATTTCGAAGGGGTCAAAAATGGTCACCTATA